>JAGDQP010004236.1:49571-86796 GCA_022664845.1 Lepisma saccharinum
ACTTACAATTAAATTTACATTAACAGCTAAAGGGATACTAGTATTTATTTGATATAAATTGACGATTTGAGAGAATACTATTCAAACATATCTTAGTTGTGTTGCTCTAAGAGGTAGCTGTAAAGCATAGATTTAAAACTTGTTAATGAAGTTGAGTCTCTGATGGAAATTGGCAGTCCGTTCCACTTATGGGATACAGAAACTGTATAGGACTTCGAATAAAAGGATGAGTTATGGTGAGGAATAGAAAGTAATAGGTTTGCGCGAGACCTAGTGTCACGGTTGTGATGATCGCTTAGGAACTTAAAACGTTGCAAAAGATAGGAAGGTTGCCGATCGCGTAGAATTTTAAATAGAAGCACTAAAGAATGCCACTCCAGTCGTTGTGAGACTTTTAACCATTGCAGCCTATTGAAATAAGATGTTAGATGATCATAATGTTTAAGATTAAATATAAAAACCCCTGAAGCATTTTGAATGCGCTGTAGCCGGTACGTGTGTACATCATCCAGGTTGGCAAGCACTACGTTGCAATAATCCACATGAGGCATTACTAAGGCCTGAACAAGCATTTTCTTAAGGGAGATGGGAAGAAAATGTTTAAGTCTGCTCAAAGAATGTAAAGTTGCAAAGGCCTTTTTAGAGACAGTACTAACGTATTCCGTCCAAGTTAGATGTTCATTACAAATAAGACCTAAATTTTTTACGGTGTGCGAGGAAGGAATTATCATTCCATCTAGAAAGACGTTGGGAGAGGAAGAAGAGTTAAGAGATGGAAGAATTGCTGTAGAAGCTATACGTAGACATTGAGATTTAGATGGATTCAATTTCAGACCGTTATCATTTGACCACTGAACAATTCTTCTTAAGTCCTCATTCAATTTATCAATATATGTGGGTAGCTCACTTGGAGAACAAGTTATATATACTTGAAAGTCGTCGGCATAAAGATGGTATTTACAATGCTGTAATACAGATGGCAAATCATTGATGTACAAGCAGAAGAGAAGAGGACCGACTACACTACCTTGAGGTACTCCATGATGAAGAGTTCTCAAAGAGGAGTCAATACCAGAAACAGATACATACTGCGAGCGGCCAGTTAAATAACTTTGAATCCAATTTACAGAAGAGTCTGAAAAGTTGTAAAACGTCGATAATTTGCGTATCAGAATGTTGTGATTTATAGATTGAAAAGCTTTACTGAAATCAAGAAGTGTAAGAATTGTTATGTTTCTATTGTCAAGAGCATAACGAATGTCATCTGTGATATGAGCTAGAGCAGTGGTGGTACTACGACCTTTCTGGAAACCTGATTGAAAGAGGTCAAGAAGGCTATGCGTTTGTAAGTAAGAACGAATTTGATCAGTTACGACATTTTCTAGGGCTCTGGAAAGAGACGGTAAAATGCTAATAGGTCGGAGGTCGTCGGCACTGGTGATAACTTTTGTCTTAGGGAGGGGAAGAACTCTTGCAATTTTCCATAAGGCAGGAAAAGTACTGGTGGTAATCGACAGGTTAAATAAGTTGGTAATGGGAACGAGTACAAATGGCAATATTTTTTAAATTAATTCTAGAGAGATTTCATCTGCCCCTGTCGCTTTGGATTTTATTCTGTTGATTGCTTTTTCAACTGTCTGCGGACTCACGCATATCATAGAGAAAGAAGTGTGGTTTTGGGGGCACATTAATTTTTTGTTAGGCAGCCAGTTACTCTGCGTGATTGGTGGATATGTGTCACAAAAACGCTTATTTAGTGAGTCAGGTGCAATGTGCATAACTGTATCATCTACAGAATGTTTTTTACCTCTGATACCTAAAACTTTTAATTTATGACACATTTGATTCTGATTTTCTCTGTTGAGGATGTCATATGCAAATTTTAGCTTAGCTTTGCGTACGGCTTGGGTGCAGCGGTTTCGAAGCATTCTATAGGTCATTGTGCTCGAATTCCTTCGATGGTCCAGGAATCCTCCAGTTGCCGGATCTTGAGTCCAGCAAATCTCTTTGTTTTCGTAACATGACCTGTACCAGTACCTAATGAACATGTAATATGTCAGATTTAGTGTAAATCAATGCACACGTGTAGATTTGTATTTAAAAAGGCATTTCTATAAGTTGAATTTTAAAATAGGTTGGCAACACTGATGACTGGGGTGTTTGAGGTCGAGGAGACCCAAAACTTTCTTCTATTGTGTTGAATGATGTTAAGGCTAAGTTTTGGGTAGATACGGCATGGAAGAAGTTTTTTCAAAATGTTTTTAAAAAGTTGGAAACACTGAGAACTGGCCAACCGTAATATCTCACGTATTCTAAAAAATATTTGTAATCTAGGGTTCAATTTATGTTATATTTCTTCTTAATTACCTATATAAATGTAATTATTGCTTAAAGAGACGTTAGCAGTATTACAAGTTGCTGATTGCTGAATTTAGAAAAAAAAACGAAGGCTCGTGGGTTTTTTTTTTCTAAAAAAAACCGGAAGTTTTAGAAGAAACGGCCTCGAAGTTTTTTCCTCTATTTACTTGTAAGTATTATATACATTTTCCTAGTACGTTTTCTGACGTAGTTTTTACCGTAGATGCAGAATCCGCAATGAAAAGTGGGGTGCTTATCTGAAAAATTGAACTTGGGCCGCATGGTATCTACGGAGGATAACGCACAAGAAATTTGGCTACTCCATCGGATAGCTTTGATGATTTCCTGACAATTTTTCGAGGAACCTCATTCTAACAGAAACATTTAGCTGTTCCGTAACTTTTGACATGGACTGTCTAGACCTCCATGTTGACTTTTGATTTGTTCTAGCGTTTGATAAGGACGCCTTCTGCCGCTAAAATTTTTGTGTAGTAATGAGTTCTCTATGCTCCATCGATTGACACATATCCTGTTCAGATCTCCGATTCATGAATCGTCACCTTTTTCTGAATGCATGTAGTGAAAAAATATTACAAAGAAACGATGGAACGTTACCAGATTGCAAACGACCGCGCAAATTGAGGTCGAAGAATCACCAAATTTCGTTAAGAGTTTAACGAATTGTTAGTTGACAACTTCAGCGAATGAGTTTCACCCTAGACCATGTATAAGCTAATATCTATGTGTTCTAGGGTTTCACCAAACTTCGTTAGGAATTTTATGAATCGTCAGTTAACGAATGTATTTTATTTTTAAAATCTTAAAGTTACTTAACGATTCGAAGATTGGTGAAACTCGCCCTAAAACCGGTCTGATAAATCGAGTTCGCTGAACTTAAATCTAAAAACTGGGATCCTTCGACCTAATTTGCTTGAAGAGTTATCCTGTATCACAGATAAGATTAAATGAAATTAAAATATTTTTTTTCTTAGGATTCTCTAAAAAGAGTGCAAATACCAATTTTCAATCAGTACTACTCGATCAAGTTGTATTTGAATAAGGACCTGGCAACCTTGAAATTGCGGTCCACTGCAGGGAGTTTGTTTAAACGATATCGCGCGGTCGGGATCAAGAGCTTCTTTTTTATAAGGAAAAACCGAAAGCAATTATGTAAACACAAAAAAAATGGAAGACAGTCAATGTATTTTTGCCCAGGGAAGGAAAGTAGTCGGCGGGGGCGGCTATGGAGGAAGAATGTAGTAGCACAAGAAACAACAATGTAATGATCCATGGATAGCATGCAGACAAGGCTCTACTGAAGCGAGCGAAGGTTGCTGCGGCATTATTAGGCTGTATGATTGTCCGTTCTTTCTTTGACCCTATAGAACAACTTCGCTATTGTTATCTTATCGACAAGAGGAAGAAAAAAGAACATTTCCTTCTCATTCTTTGTTTGCCACGCCCAAACAATACGGTGCAAGGTGGGAATGTCATTTCTATTATTATTATTATTGTACTGGAATCTAGAAACTATCAGTAGAATGGAAGAAAATAATGACGCACTGTTCACAGTAAATGCAGTGTCCAACAAGTATATTAACGGATATGTTCTAAAAAAAAACATTGTGTATTCAAGATGCCTTTGTATACTATAAGAAATAATGGAATCGTATATTTTTAAGAGGGCATCAATCTAAGAGTACAAATTTGTGGGGAATTAACAAAAATATTTTAAAATGGAAAATAATACAGTGAGATAAATTCTATGGACGTTAGCAGGTTCGGTGATTGAAAAGTGATCCTGTGTCATGACTCATGAGATGATATCGCTATTGCAAATAGATGAATTGGTAACGCTATTGCAATTGGTCAGTAAAAGTTGGGGACTTTCACCCTTTAAGAAAATGAAGAAAAAGTTATTTTATTTGCTGTACAGTTATGTTCAATTAGATTCTTTTAAACTTTATTACACTGACTTTTCATTGAGACAAAAATTATGACTGACAGCACGTTTAGTCATTTTCTGGGTTTTCTTTATTTGCAGACCACTTTAAAATCTCAAGATAGTATTCTAAGTACTCGTCAGGCACATCCAAATCCTTAATTCCATTACACTCGATGGAAACTTGTCCTAATGGATAAGCTAGTGTCCTAGTATGAGTAGTATCTTTCTTAAAACAATCAATAAGAACCTTCTTGTTTTAAATAGAATAACGGCAGATTTAAACAAACCAAGCTATGCTTTTATCCAAAGAAAAATCTCGCCTAACTGTGTTTTGTCAGTGCGAGTAAAGTGATTATGAGGTGATGAATAATTACCTACAATTGAAATAATAATACTTTTGATCGCATAATATATAATAATGATCTCGTACATTAGTGTATACAATATTAATTTGTTTTATGGATTGGTAATTTCCTTGTCTTGTCTTTATTGCACAATACTTTCCTGTATTTTACCGAATCAATGGATATCTTCGATTTCAGCACAAGAACAAGTTATATCTTTTATAAAAATATCTTAATGGATTTTCACTTGTAATTTGCATTTTATGTATTTACTAATTTTTCAGTCTGTACTGTACATAAAGTATATAAGACAAAGTACTGTAGTTTTGCTTCAAGTCATTACATTCATAGCACTATAAATAATAATGGACATTTCCTGTAGTATTTTGTTTATTGCCTTCTGCTAAAGCAGACTTTAGTAAACATTTTCTTTCTTCATCTGTTCTATTTATCTAACGATATTAAACCCTGTTTCAAAACAGTATCACTCGTGCGCTGAATCGACCGCTGCCATATTATGACGTAAGCAATCAGTAGACGGCTTATTATTAAACTACATGTTTGTTACTAGTTAGTTGGTTTGTATTGCTAAGAACCGATAGCATAAATAGATGGAAAGAAATTGTGTTAGTGGTGCGTAGTTTCTTTGTTCATTAACACGTCAATCAGATTCCCTAACAAAATATTTGTTACCCTGTCGAGATATGAAAAGCGACAAAGGATTTGGCTGCGTGCAGTGCGAAGGGATGTAAATAGTGTCAGCTGTGTAAGCGCCTGTATTCATTTATCTATTGAATTAAGGTTTAAATTCGTATCATCCTTGAATCGTATTAATCACTGCAATAAATCTGGCTTCACAACTCATATTTGAACGGCTAAGGTTGTAAGGTGTCACACTGCTTAGTGGTCTGCACGCAGTTCATATATATCTGAAATATACAATGCTCTGAAGAACTTGAGACACTATTAATCTCGAGCCGCATAGAAATAGGTTCTTATTTGTATCTTATAAGAAACGATGAGCTCCACGATGATTCTGTAGAGGCGTAGGATAATAGCAATATTACTCCAGTAATAAAGCTAGGGTGTCCCTTTCTGGATTTTGCCTACTCATTGTGGGCTACGGCTAGCTATCGTACAATACTTCTGTATTAGGTGGAGTACGAACCTAAGAGCGCTAAAAAGGGTCTTAAAGCCACAAAATAGCGTCTTACGCAGCTATCGAAGACAAATAAAGGTAAAAACTTTAAGAGGGTTGAAACATTATATTTAATCTATAAATTTCCTCTGCTTTACAATCTCTTTTTTTTAATAGCTAGCTTGTTGCTAGCCTTCCCCCAAAGGGCTACACCCTCTATTTGGGAAGAGAAGTTTTGGTATGATGGGATTATAGGGAATGTGAGGTAGGCTATGGGATTTTAATTTATTGTTTTATTTCTTTTCATCTTTATTAACTCTTTATTTACTCATCTTTATACTTAATATTGGACATTATGAGCTTTTGCTCATAATAATAACTTGGGTGTCATGGTACTTTGATTATGAGGAATGGGAGTGAGGTGCAGTTAGACGTCACAACACGGTGATGACACTAAGGACGGATGCTTGTGAATCTTCTTGTTCAGGGGCTTCTCTGAACATAGATGGAGACAGGTGAGGCCCTGTTAGTACACTGATGATTACTGTGCAACATATGAGGGGGCTACGTGGTGAGGCATGTCTGGTAGATGAAAAGCTGATAGATATGCAAAGTCAGGATGGTTGGGTGGTAATGTGTAATGGTATAGAGTGAATAAGAGGGAAAGTGGTGGTTGGACGTATGCAGTTCGAGTAGGATGAGTCTCGTGATTCTGAATAATGTCATGTAGGAGTAGATGGTTTTCTTCATATCTGCGTGTGATGTATTTAGTCTTTAGTTTCTCTAGGTGGAGTAGCAGATGGGGGAATGTAATTCGTTCATATAGTTCATGAGTAGGACTAGGAAGTTTTACCCAGTATGCAGTTCTGAGGGCATGTCTTTCAAGAATTTGAAGTTTCTTATAGAATTTGTCGTCCGCTGAAATCCATGCAGGGAACCTATAACTAAAGACTGGGCAGTGGACAGAGGAAAGCTCTATAGTCGTGCTGATGATAATTGTTGGCTTTAGACCCCAGGTGGTACCTGTTAGACGTTTCAGGAGATTTAAGCGATTGGTTGCTTTTGAAATGATTTTCTGTAAATGAAGTCGCCATGTGAGATGGTAGTCGAACATTATGCCTAGATATGTTACTTGTTTAAAAGATGATATAACTTTACATTTACCTACAATGATTATAATCTCTAGCGGTGTGCACACATCTGCACCTTTACTTATTTATACTACAAATACTTCGACACTCTCCACTGACTATTAAAAACTTTATAAATCGTTATTTAAATATTAATATGATCATTTCCAAAACAAAAATAACTTCAAATCAATACAATAAAAAACACATAGCCATTGAACTCCGCGCCTGCTAATACTAACGCCATCTATTGTCCTACTTGGCTACTGATCGAAACATGCCAAGTTGCTTCGCCCGAATGACGTCATACTTGCGTCATTTTATAGAATATAAGTTAGTTGTTATTAACCATGAAATGGCCGCCACATACATGAAACTTCTTGCAACTTCTAATATCAATATAATAATCTGTATCAATGCGCAAATAATAAATTTAAATACGAAATATATAAAAATACACAAGAATAACAGATTTATGAACAATCTGGCCATAACAGGGTTGGCAATCGATTCAATGTATCGTACTCCGCAATTTAACAAGTCGGTGTCAATATATTGAGTACAGTTTTAACATAAAGCTAGAAACAGTAGAATTTCGCGACTCGCGAAAATCTTGAACACTCAATAAATCGCATGGAGTAGATAGATGCCTGTTAACATTTTGTGAAAATGTTCTTTTCAATTCACGAAATACTCGCGAAATTTGGACATTTTGCTTCCATCCACGAATTCTGAGCATAACTCATGAAATTAAACCATTTTTATTAATTAATTAAAAAATAATGCCTAAACAATAAAAAAAATAATACAATTTGTCTTCAAAAACCCACAATTGGTAGCACAGAGTATGTTAGAATGTAATACACTTTATCCTCCATTGATGGCAGCAAATTTGCGAACATAGTTTACCATCTAGCTAAAAAATTCGAACTACATTATCACAATACAATTCATTATGTGCGTTTGGCGGTATTCGCGGTTAAAAGTTTTCTGACAACAAGTAGAACACGTGAAATATCATTTAACCAAAAATCTCGCTATCGGACAGAGCAAACCAAAGTTTCAAATACAGACTGTGAGGGAATGTTTTCAAAGTTTTCCTGGTCATGGTTATTCCCAAAGAAATGCTCTTTATCTAGGTTTCTATCAGCATGTATTAGTGCAAGGTTTATGTTTAAAGCTTTAAAATGTCATTGCAAACAATTATATTAATCTTTAGCTACTCATGTAATTTACCCTTATACTCACGAAATTTGAACTTGTACTAACGATTTTCTAACATTTTCACTCACGAAATTAATACATTTTTATTCACGAAATTCTACTGTCTCTAAAATACATATAGCAAAGAAAGTGTAAGAAACAAAAATATAAGTTGAAACTACTGCATTGAATTTACTATCCCGATTCGTAAAAGCAACCAAAAACATGTTTCTCGATAGGGATTCCCTTCGGTGAAAGTATATAAAAGGTTGCAAAATCTACACCACAATGACAACATGTCAAACCCCGCATAAAATAGTGATAACGAGAGCATTCCAAATTGGGACAATACCATGTCCTTCTTTTAAGCCATTTCTGCTATTAAAAACAGCCATTTGCTGTTTGCTCAAGTGTGATGTGGCATGGTATATATTAACTATTTCGTTAGTGATGATGTGAATATTCTTTCTTTTTTATGTTTTTTTTCTGTCTTCAAACTTCTGAGTAAGAAAAATAACAGCGAGAAAACAGATATCTATTGAACTACTACAAATGTATTACGTCAAACCAATCAGAAAACGAGTTTCGTTGAATGACGTAGGAGATGGAATTCCTCAGTATTTCATGCTACATTTCTACGAAACGAGAAACCGTAGCGATGAAATTTAAAAAAACATATAATTTTTAATCTGATGTACACAATCAAATTGTTTAATATATAACAACGGCGAAAACGGAAATTGCCACTATCTTGGACTGGTCTCCAAGATCGCCAGACATAACGCCATTAGATTTCTTCTTGTGGGGCTATGTACAAAGCTTGGTGTATGTACCAAGTACCGAATTTGCATACATTACGTGAACAAATCACTCAAGGAATTGCAAATGTAACACGTGAAATGCTGACTAATACAGGAGATAGAGTACCGTCTGGACATTTTGCGTGTGACTCCCGGTGCTCACAATGAGTGCTTCAAATGACATGAACAGACCATGGCTAAAATATTTATAATTTACTGTATCTTTGTACCAAATACTGTGTCAATATCCACTTCCAGTAAAGTTCTATGGATATTTCTAATCAGGGTAAACTTTCTGATATAATCTTAAACTCGGCTTTATTATTTTTAATCCGTACTGAAAATTAAAACAATCTGTATTGCCAGCGTATATTGAAACAGCTAGTTATGTCACACATAAATTGGATTTATTCTCAGGAATACACATGGTTTCCTTAGCAAGTGATTTTCTTTCTTTTCCTAACATAAAATGACAGATTTATTTGTTTTGAATGTATAATTGAATCTATTGTAATTTCAATGTTAATCTTTATAATTCTGACCATGATGTGCATGGGGGTAAAAGAAGAAATGTGTGCTAATATCCTTGCGCTATAAATATACTTGTTTAAAATTACCTTAAGAAAAACGTTTAACAATTGTATTTGTCCAATTAGGAGTAAGAGTAAGAATAGCATCAACTTGTATTATATTTTTCATGTTCCAGCTGTAAAGAAATGAAAGCTTTCACGTACTTTGAACCGTGAATTAAAAAAATAAGTAAAATATCCAATCCAAAGAGCAATAAATGAAAGTTCTCAGCTTATACCTCCTACTTAACACTATAATAAATATATGATGCTTGGTTCAGCCAAGAAACAGTGAAAATATAAAAATCCATAGAAGTATATAAAAGGTTGCAAAAACTTTTACGTGAGTAGCATACAAACGTTGAAAATACGTGGATTAAACGTTAGTAACCAAACGTTATTTTAGCGTTGAAAATGTACCGAAATGTCCACCTGTTCATCGGTTTATTCGACGTTGAATAATGGTTAAGAAGAAACGATGAAGAAACTGGTTCAGTTGTCCAAAACAGAGCATAGTTGCTGTCTATTGGAATACACATTTAGTTTTATTTTAGCTTTCATCATGATATACGGTGTTAATTTTTCAACAGTAAATTATCTAACTGTTGCTGGGGGACTCGAAGCCGAACCATTTTGGACTCGTCGTTAGTAGCTTGACACGTTGACCGCTCATCCATGGATCCATCTTGAGAATCACTGCTCTTTTACGGTATTTGTAGTTACAGGCAGTCTAGAACACATTGGGCACGAATCCAGACGTGTCGTTTGACCATCATGTAACAATAAGAATAAAGAATGCTTTCTTCTTTCTTGTTATGCGCATTTTTTCTTCTTTAAAACTTTGATCATCGCTGCACTATTAAATTTGTATTTCTCAATAAGTGTAATATGCAGTGTGCGAATTAGCGCGTGGGAGGATTCCCGGGATTTCCGCCCCTGACGAAGGAGTTTCCCACCATGACAAATTTATATTTCGTCCCTGCCAGAGATACATTAAGCCCCCTAGAAGATGTTTCGATCAAGATTAGGTAGAAAATCGGAACATTTTAATTTGGTAGAAGTTGAATCTATCTTCATGGAAGTGACAACGGTATTATGAACTTTTACTAGCAGCTACGAAGCCTATTTGAAAACCACTTATTTTGTGATGTTTATGAAGCTCAATGTAAATGATTTAGTATGATTGGTTTGATTTAGATGGCCCCATTGGGAAAATGGGACTGCATGGCTTCCTTCCTGCCTCTCTTTCTGTTTCTCTCTCTCTCTCTTTATCTATCTCTCTCACTCCCTCTCTCCACTGAAAATCAAAGTACACTTAAAGTTCAAAGTATGTCCGAAAACAGTTCACAATATGTTCCAGTTTTACCACGTTTTTAGTGTACTTTTCGTGTTAACTTTTCGTGAAATTAATATGAACTACGCCACATTTTTAGTGCATAACACATGAACTTCCGGTGTACTCATACACAATTTATGCACAAAAACTTCACTTAATAGTGGTAAATGTACTAAAGATGATATCAAAAGAAGTGTAGATAATGTGAACTACAGTAAATATGAACTTAATGTGTATAAAATGCGCACGTGTGGGCCAGAAGCCAACAAAAAGACACTTTGTGGCCACTCACATGTATTCACTTGAAGTTCATTCTTGGTGAAGTTTTTGTGTGCTTGACGTTGTATTAACGTCTTATCAACGCAATGACGACTTTGTTGAAATATGGTTTAAAATAAACGTATTTTTTTCAACCGATAACGGTTAATCAACGAAATGAACCTAAAACCAACGTTGAAAACACATTTGTGAGCTATTGGGGGACCAGTTGCATAAAACGTCAGTTAGTCTACGTGACGTATGTCCATAGGTAGCAAATTCCAATTTTCTTCCTTCTTCTTATCCCACCTTGTGTCAGTTCACTCCACCTAGGAATGAAGTAATGTCAATAAACTTTGCATATAATATCTCGTTGCGTTTTAATCTCTTGCGGACCAATAAGATGTAGTATCTTATGCTCAGCTCGCACTCTGTGCTTTTCTCGGGTATAAAATAGAACGCAGAAACAATCATTGTATACTAGTATGTGTTATTCCCAGCTGGGCCAGGAGGAGGGTTGAAAAGTTTACGGCTCAACAGGGAAGGAGTGTAAATATATTGGTATGTCGAGTGTGTAGTGTTTTTTTTTTATTGAATGATTAATGGCGGCGCGAAGTATGGAATTCAGTCAGCTGGAGAAAGTGTAATTTTCCAAGAAGCATTTTGCCTCGTTTTCAAAGTGATTCCGCAAACTTTGTGGATCACGTGGTGAGTGAAGATGTAACTTGGATCCACCACTATCATCCGAAAACCAAAACAGTCGATGCAGTGGCGCCAGCAGGGTTCAACCTGACACAAAAAGTTCCGGCGACAAAAATTCGCCGCCAAAGAGATGGCGACGGTTTTGGAGGATTGCGATGGCACGCTCTTCATTGATTATCTTGAGTAAGGTTTCACAATGAACGCCGTATATTACTGCAATCTCCTAGATAAACTGCATACAACCATCAGGGACAAGCGGCGTAGGGAAACTGGAAAAGGGAATCATGTTCCTCCAAGACAATGCTCCATGTCACAAAGCTCATCGAACAATGCAAAAATTCGATCAGTTAAGCTACGATCATCATCACCCGTATTCTCCCGATCTAGCCTCTAGTGACTATTATCTGTTCCCGAAATTGAAATTGGGCTTGAAAAGGAGGCAGTTTCAGAATAATAATGAAGTGGTTGTCGCTGTAGTATATATACTGTATCTGTTTTGTACTGTACGTACCAAGGGTTAAATTTGATGCAGGACCTTTGTAACAAGTGCACTGATAATATGTGGAATAACTTGTTATTCTCACTGGCCCATCGACATTCCTTCCCTGTTAGGTCGGTAACTTTTCAACCCCCACTTGTATTACTGTTGCCCACGAGACTTCAGGGTGTCTTACCCCGTCTCGCAAAAATTTCATCTTGTCTTAAATTTACCTTATTATTTTTCTCGTACATTTGAGGCAAATGCAGACGTTGAACAATGAGATCAGTCCGATTCCAACTCTAACAATTCCAGTTTGTGCACTTCGTCACTAGACAAGTATTCTTCTACTCGTTGTCAACTATACTTCACTCCACAATAAAAGTAACAAATCGTAACAAACGTATATGGTCTTACTACACACCATAATACGGTCACCCCTCTGAAAGAAACACTGTCTCTGGCGACAGTTCAACGAACATGGAGGCTTACGTCACTCTGCGATTTCAAACAAGTGAGCGCTGTTATTCTCCTACAGTAACACTCGCGAAGGCTCCGAAGGTCTCTTGATAGCATCTTAGACACACAAACATTGTTTTTTTATAAAATAGATTGGCAACACTAACGACTGGGTAGCTTAGAGACGAGAAACCCCACATTATTTTACTATTGTGTCGAATAATGTGTATGCCAAATTTGGTGTGGATATCATGATATGTCTTACTGGTTGGAAATTATTTTAAAATTTGAATTTTAAAGTGTATTGGCAACATTGACAATTGGTGCGCTTGGGGACGTGGATACCTACAGTATTTTTATATTGTGTCAATTAATCATGTCTGTGCCAAGTTAGATGCTGATATGTCCAACGTATGGCACTAATTTGAAAACATATTATTTTAAAATAGGTTGGCGACACTGACAACTGGGGTCGTTGGGGACAGAACACCCACAGTATTTTTTTATTATGTCGAATAATGTTTATGCCAAATTTGGTGCGGATACGTATAACGTATGGAAACAATTTAAAAAAATATATTTTATGGAAAATAGATTTGCAACACTAACAACAAAGGTGCTTGGGAACCAGAACATCCACAGTATTTTTCTACTGCATAGTGTAATGTATATGCCAAGTTTAGTACCAGATAGGTACAAAGTAATGGAAGCAATTTGAAATATTGTATTCTAAAAAGGAGTTGGGAACACTGACCCACTGCACGATTTAAGACAGTTCCGGCAGCTCTGAGATAGTCTACACAAAACCTTTCTAATGACACCTCAACCATCTCTGTACATATTGATGTAGTTCCTGAGATTAACTTTTTAGATACGGACACACTAAACGAATTCTATCGAGGTCTAGATGAAAGTGTGACTGAAATCTCCTTGAGAGATTAGTCAACACTTCCATAGTTCTAATTTTTCTGCTGCATTTAACGGTGCACAACCTGTGGGAACGGAAGACATATTCTGATAAACAAATGAAGTTGTTTTTCGTGTATTTTTTTTTTCCTTTCCTTCTTTTACAGCAGTAAATAAGCCTTTTGCACCGCGTTTGTTGGTTTAAATTCATCAAGAAAATATCTTCCTGATCACAATTTAAGAAATCAAGATTAATTAAATTACTTAAGTAAAATTTTGCGTATACGAACATCCTGTATGTGGAAAATCCATGAATGGCTTACGCAATAATACAAATTGAATAGAAAAAACAATCTGGAAAGCTTCTAACCTAACTTCCTATAAGATTAGTTGAGGAGATTTCACAACCTAATCTAACCTAATCACAGAATGAAATCAACAAATGAGAGTTTCCTATACTCTATCAAAGAAAAGCCACGCTAGAGTGAGTTTTAAACCGGTATAACAAACACCGTTTTTATGCTTCAAACCTTTTCCCAGAGGGAAGTAAGGGACGTTATGGTTGTAATATTTGATTGTCGCAGTTTATTTGCTATCCAGAAATGTGGTTTTCCTTAATTTCATGTATTCATTTACCCCACAACATTTGAAACACTTACTTTTTTCTCATGTATGTTTGTGTGTGTGTGTGTGTTTTAATAGGAAGGGGGTCTACAACTTTTAGTTTACCTTCAGTTTTGTTCGAGTAAAGCATCAATTAACCGTAACTTACTCCGTAAAAGCTGGACCTCGAATGATAAATGAACACGCCCTTTCATCATGACCAAGCTTGTTATTTCGCTTCTCTCTGCCATCCCCACCTCCCATGCTGTCCTTTCTCATTCTCTCAGTCTCTCTTTCGCTTCTTTTTCCATCCCTTTTACCTTTTTTTTTTAAATTAAAAAAATGGTCTTTTCATAATTCATGCAGTATTGCCAACTATGAGAAAAAGACAAAATATTTCGATTTTGTTCATGCAAATTATTAAATTATAAGATGTTTCCAAAGCTTATATAAAACTTGTAGTTACTAACATAATATATGCTGCAGCAACGCCCTCTTACGTAGCATTCCATACCGTAGACTTACGCCTAAGGCCGGCTTTTCATGCACGCGTTCTTTGCTAGCGATGTCTATCGGTAGCCAATGCTTCAATTGGCTACTCAGGCAAATCGTAAGTGAAGCACGCTAGCGCCCGTATAAAAAGTCAGTATTAGCTAGAGATGTCGGATAAAGGTTTTCAGTTACTGATATTAAAGGGTCTAAAAAACGAAGGAAACGATGGATACAAGTCGACTTCAACAGTCATCAAATGACACCGCATAAAAAGCGATGTTATTACTAAATAAAACTGAGTCTCAAAAGCATTTATTGTATAGTGCCATGGAATGTAACGACCAATTATATGAAATATTTTACATGACGAAAAGGCGTAAGCGAAAACAATAGCGCTTACGTCTTTACGTAAAATATCAATCAATAGTGTCGTTTACACCAGTTGAACATTTTTCTTTTACTGGGGACAAATAGGGTTGCCAACTTGAAAAAGTGAAAAGTAGGGACACTTGCAGAAAGCCTGTACGCAGAGATGGCGCTACAGGGGTACTGCAGAGGCCCCCGCAAATCTACCTCAGCCACCTTATAGTCCCCTGTTTCATCACTAGACCTGTTCTTTATTTCATACATATGCCATAAATTTATATGTCAGCCTCCCGACATTTTGAATTTAAATATTGTAGTTCCCCCTTTTTTCCTACCGTGGAGCCGTCGCTGTCTGTACGACTTCGAATGCACAGAAAAAAATCCGTAACGAAAACCGTAGAATAAAGATGCACTTGAATTATTAAACACATATACTAAGCGATATTAAAGACATTTTAAATAATTCGGCTAAATGTTTAATATGCGCAATGCCAATGCTGTGTTTTTTACTTGACGTGGTCATTATGAATAATCATAAGCAATTAAACCTATCTCAACTAAATCGACAGTCGTATCTGGTGGGATACTAAAAAGCAGGGGTTAACTATAGTAGTGACGCACCAATTTTTAGAAATTTACAGGAGGAATTGAGATAATTGTGTGATGTTTGAGAGTATTAGGGAGGTAAATATTGATGTTCGTAACATTTGAAGTGAATAATGATATAGTTTTAGTGTGTTTTGAAGATGTTTTAGGACGCACTGCATGTTGTGGCGGAAGGAACTATTTTGCGTAGAGTTACAGTTGTTGTCATGTGGAAGGCGGTAAGGCAGTGTTGAAATGGTGTGTTTTTGTGATGATTATGACATTTCTTGCGGTATTGTTATTGAATCGTATGGAAATGACGAGGGAAAGTGCATTTTGAAGATTATTTAGCACAGTATTTATGTAAGGACAGGAAAAGGCCCCGAAACAATTGTACACGACTCTCTAATGGAAATTGGGAGAGTTAACACGCTTGTGTGCTGAAGGTAAGTGTGAATATGTGTCAAAATATATTTTGTAAAGATACATGACCGCACCTAACTTTACCTAACCTCCACGTTCATAAGTCCAGTAATTTAAGATAATTTACGAAAAAGGAAATCGATTTTGGTTTGGTTTTAGTGATTTAAAAATTGGTGCGTCACTACTATAGTAATGCCAAAAGCAGCCCTTTTCTAGAACTGATAAATCTATTCCACTCAGAAGTAAAACAGAACAGTTGATACCTTAAATCATTTAGGTTTATTATGTATTCCAAGAAAGAAGATTATATTCTATTCTTGTTGGAAGGCCAGATGGAAGGAGACCACTGGGAAGACTGAGAACTCGTTGGGAGGATAATATTAGAAAAGATCTTCGAGAAGTAGGTGTTCGTGGTGAAAACTGGCTTGATATTGCCCAGGATAGAATCCAATGGCGAACGTTTGTTACTGCGGCGATGAACTTTCGAGTTCCATAAGCCATTGAGTTAGTTAATTAATGTATTTCAAGAATGGTTTAAAAATTTACACAGCATTAATCTTAAGAACGTAAGTTCTCAATATCAATTGACCAATACTCAATACGTAATGTACTTCAACAAGATTCATATATAATAGCTTTACATCCCATACTTAGCTTTGCTACGGAATCCTCCATTAGAAGACACATGTCCTGTTATTGCAATATTCTTCCAATTATAATATCTTCTGAAAATCCTTTTCTGTAATCTCATATTTCGTACTTAGAGGAAAAAACATTTTTTCAGTAATGTAAATATTATATTGCTTTTTAAAACAAGCGCGCATCTTGATATTTTATAACAATGTTGCCAAATACAATAACATCATATCACTCCACCATTAGAACATAACATATCACTGCAACCAAAACGTAAGCAAGAACGAAATATAATTTGCCGATTAAATACAATGAAATACTTGTACATAACAAATTTGTAGTATAATATGTAGATGCAGACATGAGACATTAATCTGAAAAAGGCTGACAATTAAACTCATTATTGACAACATAAAATAGAATATGTATTTTGAAAGTTACCAGTATCATGAACAACTATAGTTCTTCGAGTGACACTAAGGAACGAGTCTGTTAGCGGCACTCACATATATACAGCTAATTTCGGATCTAGCAAACGATAAGCTTGATTTTGATGCATGAAGTTGCATTTGAAAGCTCTTTGCCATACTACGACACAGAAAAAAAATGGATCGGTAGGACCTCCCTGGGACCCCCTAGGGTGGTTTAAAATATATATATATATTCACATTTCTGGTGATAGCACTTACCACAGACCACATATGCAGCCGAAGCTTGCGGAATCGTAATCTACGCTTCAATACCTTTTAAACGATGTATCGCACGTCAAAATCGGTGAAAGGGTTCAAAAGTTATGTATGATCTTTTTATCCCAATCACAGAATTTTCGCAAATGATAGAAAAGGGTTTCTGCCGGCCGGGTGGTCGAGCGGTCTGCGGCGGTAGGCTATCGACTCAACGGTCCCGGGTTCGAGTCCCGGCAGGGGCATGGGTGTGGATTTTAACACTTAACAGCTAAAGGCAAATAGTCCAAAGTTACTAAACTGGACCATATAAAAATAAAGTTTAAAGGAAAGGGTTTCTGTCATTGTGTCTGTCTTTTTGTTTTAGCCCAAAGTGCTTGGTACCGGGAAGGGGGGGGGGGGGCAATTGCGGGTTCCAACAAGTTGAGGTAAATCGAAGCTTATTTTGTTGATAGGAGTTACCGTTTTCGAGATACGACCCAAAATAGACCTTTTGTATGAAGAGTATGCACTTTTTTAGTAGGCAACCTTACAAAATAAGTGATATCAGTATAAAAAATCCTTCGGGATAAAGACAAAGAGTGACGCAAGAATTCTACTCACAAAAGAAGTGATATTCATTGTGCGAGTTACTTCCTTTGTGTCACTATGACGGAAGGATACTAAATCTCCTAATGTTATTACAAAGGAAACACTTCCGTCATAGTGACATAAAGAAAGTAACTCGCAAAATGGATATCACTTCTTTTGTGAGTAGAATTCTTGCGCCACTCTTGTCTTTACCCCGAAAGGTTTTTTATACTGATAAGTGATAACTAATACAAGAGAAAGGAAACAGACAGAGCCAAAGTTACCTAAAGGCCATAAATAAATTCAAATTCAAAGAAAAATGAAAAGTTATTCCGACATTCCTGCCTTTCCAATGCATTTATATAAAACTAATGGCTAAAATTATCCAATATAAAAGTGTAGGGACATTTAGCTGTTCCGCCAAAGTCGTGGCGCGACGCGGGACAATTTTAGAAAAGAAGGGACAATCCCGACAAAAGCGGGATGGGTGGTAACCCTAGAGACAAACTATTAGAGATAGATTACGTCACTTCGTCAGATCATGCACACGGAAAGAAATAAAAGGTTACTAGCAACCCAAAAATGGGTTAATGCAACAGAGTGAGTTGGTAAATATAGAGCCTAATAAGTACAAGGTTACAGCAACCCAGCTAAAAAGGTTAGATCCAGTGGGTTGGTGTAACCCTCCACGTAGGTTATTTTGAAGGGTTATGATAAACAACTGTACTGTTACTTTAACCCACCCCAAAGAAAATTTGTAAAAAAAAAAAAGTGGTAAAATCGTCTGAAAGCAAGTTACTGTTATTATTTACACTACATATAGCTTATTATAGTTATCTATGTAAAAAAAAAGCGCCAGGCTGGTATCGAACCGTGGACCTCATCCGCAGCAGTCCGAAGTGCTACCAACTACTCCACCGATCAGCTGAAGTTCATGGTCGATAATGCATGTATTTCCCAAGTTACACTACTGTAATATTCATTATACGAATCTCAATGTTTCATATTACACTTTGTCATTAACAGAATATTAATAATAATTTACATAACACTACATTCCTAGATTTAGGGTTGCTAGGTTACCTCCTAAGTTTCTAGTTAACGTTTTGGCGTTGGTACAAAGCTTCCATGTGGAAGTCCCTCAGTGTTCAATGACCGCCATCTCGTATACACGAGACTCTGTTCAGCTAACCCTCATTAAGGTTAAAAAATAACTAATTTACAGAAGGTTAAATTTACCTGCACATTAAACGGTTAGCATAACCGAGCAGTGGGTCAATCATGTTGTTTAAATTAACCGTGTTGTTTGTTTATTCCTTCTTGTACCAAACGTGTAGGTAACTTGCTACACACGAATGGGTTGTTTTTACCCTGATTTCTGTTAACCTTTTTCAATGGGTTACCACTTACCTATAGAATTAGGTACTTTCATGTCTCGAAAGGGTTGTGATAAATAACCAGTAGGTTATGTGCAACCCGTTTGGTCATTAACCTAGCCAAATCTTGACTTAGTTAAAACTAATTTCTTTCCGTGCAGTAAGGCTTGAAGAGTCCACTGTCTTCCTGGGGTAAATAAAACTTATTCTTGGGTTAATTAGTAGTTGTCCCAGGGTACCATAAGCTGGGCGTAATCTCAAAGTAGAACTGGTGTCTTATTTCTAGGTACTCTCGCAGCATTCGTCTGGTGTCATGATAATAATAAGAATTAGTACGGGGAAAGGAAACACATGGATGAACTGTTCATGAACAAATACAGGGTCCGTCCGGAAAGTAGTCGGATTGAATTTTTCCTGCCACAACGGGGTGAAGAACTTACTGCGCTGGTTGGGTGGTGGGGGATCTTAGCTACCAGCGCACCAGTCGCCAGTCATCTACAAGCCTTCCCGGAGTGTAGATCGAGTTGAAGGTGAACCCCTCTCAAGGTGCCGTGTCACGCTCCACAATGAATCGTTTGTTAGAGCATCGGTACGCGGTGATTTTTTTTTTTTTTTTTGTACTGCAAAGGAGTGGTTCACAGAGTTTGTACCGCCTGGTCAGACTGTGAATGCTGCATTTTACGTGGGAGTACTTGAAAGACTCAGAAAACGAGTCGCCCACTTCCGTTCAGCAATCGCCGGCTCATGGAAGCTTCATCACGACAATGCGCCGAGCCACACCGCCTTTGCTGCCATTGACTTCTGACCAAACATGGCATCACACAGCTTCCCCACCCACCCTACAGCCCAGATATCGCTCCCCCAGACTTCTTCCTCTTCCCCCGATTGAAACGGGTCATGAAAGGACGGCACCACGACTCGGTCCAAGCCATTCAAGAGGCCGTAACGAGGGAGCTGAAGAACATTCCAGTTTCTGCGTTCCAGGGAACCTTCAGTGATTGGCAGAGTCGCTGGCAACGCTGTGTTGATGTAGAAGGGGCATATTTTGAAAACTATAAAGTCGATGTGTCAAAATTGTCAATAAATGGGTTTACGAAACTTCAGTCCGACTACTTTCCGGACGGACCCTGTATTTAATAGTTACTTGGAAAATATCTATATATGAATACGGTACGAAGTAAAACTCCTAAATATTATTTAATAATTCACTGTACATATCACAATAGTAACAATATAAATTAATACATAACCAAATATATGCGAATTGATTTTTCGGGCAACTATTCATTAATCTTTGAACTTCGTTATTTACCCCAGGAGGACACCACAGTTGAAATATCTCATTTAAAAAAAAAATGGCGTTTACGTCTCTTCGTCATATAAGCGACGATATACGGTATGTATTTGGCCACACAATGGTACGAAATTTAATAAATAACTCCCAACCCGTTTGGTCAGCGTGGGAGCAGTAGACCAACTCCTCCCTTCGGAGAGAGGCCTCATCCACTAGTGGATTGAATATGGCTATGATTTATATATATATATATATATATGTAATCACAATGTGCCAATTTATAACCACCAAACAAAGTATGTGAGATCGAAAGTAAAAACACGAATGCTATTATCGTACTATTATGTAAGTTTTATTTCTTGACGCACTCTGTTTTATGAAGTTGAAGCAGTTCCTCTAGCAAGTCAATAAAAAAGAACTCTCCCTCTCTCTCTCTCTCGCTTTCACACACACACTCACGTATTTATACACAAAGTTTAAAAAGCACGAGTACGCCAATCTTAAGATACAAAATCTTTAAAAACAATATTAATTTTTAAAAATACTGAATAAATCAAGAAAAACACTGAAATTTTTGAAAATGACTTATCTAACATTAGCATTAATGAAATTAACTATTTCATTTTGAAGTTAATTCTTTTAGCTGAAATATTTGAAGGTCACTAACTTAAGCCGGCATAGCCATGGACTTCAAATTTCTCATCAATAATAAATATTTTAAAATTATGGATTACTTCATTTGATAGATATTGTTAAGAATTATCCAACCCATTTTCTAAAATGCCATTGTTGATTGTGATTTGTCCATTATTTTTTACTACATATATATTTTTTTAATGAGCCTGGTTACCAAAGGGCTCTCAAAGCGAATCTGAATTTGAATTTTTGAAAGGTCTTTAGATAATTTTGTCTCAAGCCGAATGGATGACGCTGGGAGAATGCAGAAAAGAAAGTTTACCTAGCAAAGCTTTTTGTCGATAGGAATTCTTGCACATAAATTATCTATTAATGTTTGTTAAAATATGTTATTTCTGTAATCATCGACATACAACACAAGAGTTGATAAAAGTGCTATTACTCACCGTTTTAAATTAGCCTGAATTATTGAAAGTCCTCTATGTCTGATAATGTTATGCCATCTCGCTTTTTGTGACTCCAAATTATCTAATAGTCATTGATCAAACCACATTAATTTCTATTGTAATGAACAACGAGCTCTACAATACCAGGCATTTGATGATCCTGACTATTCAAAAATATTGGATATGTTAATGTCCGACGTTACTGAGAAGTAACTGTTAAAAAATGTTGTACTTTGTTTTGAGTTCAGATTTCATTAAGTTAATTTGAAAATTATGATGACTTCAATTTTGGTTTATATTAGAAATGATTTTATATCGTTAAGCAAACTATTAGCAAGTTCTCCCCTAAAAAGTAGGAAGGAAATAAGGTTTCGGGGAAGTATCTATATACGTGTTTGGGAATTGCCACCTTTCCATAAATAGCGAATTTGGTATACTGCAAAAATTGACTGTGTTAATTAAACACTTTTCGGTGCCACGAGGAGACAACCACTTTCTTTTTGTTCATACCATTTGTTGTGTGATTTTGGTGATTCAACACTATGATAGTATTAATATTGTGTTGAACCAGCATTAAAAGCAAATCCATTGTGTTGAATCGCAAAAATCAATAATATTTTGTTGTGTTGATTTAACACAAACAAGTGATGGTCGCCGTGAGATATCAAAAAGCGTTAACACAGCCATATCTTTCTTGCTTTGTCATTACAAACGCTAGTGCTACTATGAGGAGAAAACCATAACTAACCAGTAAATGATGTTTAATAAAATTGTACGCCCATAAATTAATTTTATCTTGTCTTAAGAAAATAGTAAACTGTAGTCTAATGAACGTTCTCTAATTAGTATGTAATAAATAAATAATTGACTATAACTTGCTCCTCTTCATGATTCATCTGCAAATTTAGGAATTTCTCAAGGGAGGCGATATATAGAAAATCATATCCTTGGCAGTTATGCAACCAAGCACAACAAATTTCTTTAAAAGATTATATTTCGGGGCTTTCTTTTTCTATAATTTTAGAACAGCACAATTACAGTATTGTGCGGTAAAGTGTTAAATGCATGAATATATTATATCCGTATAGTTTGCTTAGTTCAGACATAATTCTAATACAAATTTAGCCATATTTGAAACATCAGAGGGGATTTTGTCAAGAACGAAGAGTTTCTCGCCCAACATTTACAAATGCTTATACGCTCACTTTGATGACAGTTTTCTCTTGTAAAACTGCCAGTCCGTTCAGCCATATTTGAAAGTTTGAATTTTTCAAAGATATACGTATTTATTCGTTTCAGAGTATAATATATAATCTTTGGCGTAGATGTGGGTGCAGATTGTACAAAATTTAAAGCACTTTTAAAAAGGTTGAAAATCTATGTTTCCATTGTACTTTTATTAGTTTCGCTTTCAAAATTCGCAATTATTGTTACAAATTTTCGAAATGTGCACAGTTTCGGAGCTGCAGGGAGCCGAAATAGTGGGGAAATGATTCTTAGAATTTCATATTTCTAACACCACGACGCTGATGCGGCGTCGTATCCTCAAAGACTTTAAGCCTACTTTATTTGAAAATGTATATTTCAAAATTCCGCAATGGGCGCGCAAGGGATTCCCCAAAGGAAGTAGGAGATTCCGGAAGATTTCTGAAATAGAATTAGGTCGAAATGAGCACGAGTTAAAAGCATGATATTCGTCATCCCCAGCATCCAATCACACAATGATATTCGATCTCTTTGATAACAAATTAATTAAACACTCGAGGAAATTATGCAATTCTTACTCCTGCTTGTTATACAACGACACATTTTTTTAACATCGTTCGGTGTATGGAATCTACTTGAGATATCGATTTGGCGCAAACGAATTATTGTTTCCTGGTGAAAATCGTCCCATTCATGCTTATTTCGACCCATCTTTACTTTAGAGAATTTCTGGGAATCTTCTAATTCTTTTGGGAAATCCCTTGAGCGCCCATTGTAGCATTTTGAAAGATGCATTTTGGGAATGTGCAGATTTAGTCTGATGGAACCATGCCACATCAGCTCTACTTTTTGTGATGCTAGAAATATGAAGCTCCGAAGTTCATCTTCCGACGCTTTCGGGACCTTTAAGCTTCGAAACTAAACACATTTCGAAAATTTGTCTGAGGAACTTTCGTCTTGTTTTGATGTGAGGAATCACCTCGAGAAGTTTGTCAGTGAATTTTAAAAGTCGCTGTATATTTGTTATTTAATTTTATATCCAGATCTTTAAACCTCCCCCGAATCCGTGAAAACCCTAAAAAAAAAATTCGGGATCCATGCGTGAAAGAGCATGTCTTATACTGTATTTAGACTTCATTTTCTGGATTTCTGCAAATATTTTCATACATTCTTCCAAGCTCAAATATGCTGCGACTTGCTTTGTTTTCCTTCAGATAATTTGCTTTAGCACTTTCAAACTTTATAACAGCATCTTTGGCATCATTCACAACTTCTACTAAGGGGAACTGAAGGTGTTTCTTTTGTAAGAATATGCACAACTGTTAATCGTAGCAAAAATACTAATTTAATCGAATAAAAATAACGAATAAATTATAAATGCATTAAATTCATTGCGTGCCTTCAATGAGAACTTGTGAAATTTTTGAATAATTTCTTCGAACATAAATCGGGTTAATTCTGTAAAATCATGGATTGCGTTATGCTTTTATATCCGTCTTTCCATTCTTCATAATTCTTCATGCTATAGGTGAAACATTTCCACTCTCCATAGTCCTACAAAAATGCGCTTTCCGTACGCGGACATAAAATATAAGTGTTCCAATTGATCCTAAATAATTCAATATCAGTCGAATATGGTGGTCTTAAATACTCCCACATTGAGTGAGTGCTGCACAACCGCAGATGTCTTGATTTTTTAATTTCCCAGCAAACTGCTACTTCCATCATATTCTTAATAAAATACGATCTGGAAATTAACACCAAAATGTATCAGAGCTGACAAATCGTTTTCGCTAAATCCCGACATTGTTTCTTCAAAATTTTTCGGCCAACACCACTGTAGGGAAAGATTTGCCAGACTGTTAATGAGTCTGTGCATAGACTGCTTTTTAAGAAATCATACTCATCATTGACGTAGTTAACAACAAAGTTTTCCCATGTAGGCGATATTAAGAGTTTCATCCGCTAATGTAGAAAATCATTTAGCTGCATCTGGTCAGACAAAAAAATCCTAAATTGAAACTTGATCGCAAATTTCAATAATTGATTTTAATAGTTAGACTCTTCTCCCCTTATAGCCGACGGAGGTAGTCGTGTAGTCTGAGGCATTAGGCCAGCGAGGTTGCGGGTTCGAGTTCTACCTGGGTCATGGATGTTTGTGAAATTTAAAAGCGTTGCCCTCGTATAATCGTGACAGGTCAAAGTCAAAAGTAACTAACATATTCCAAGAAAAAAAAAGTTTCATAAAAAGTTTCAGTCTAACAAATGTTTATCTTCTCCCTTATGATCTGAAAGATAACCTTACATCTTACAACGGGAACTTTCCAATGTGTGTAATCTTAATTTATAATTCATATGTAATGTAACGAAGACGTCTGTTAAAGTTATTTCTCTACGTAGAAAATAACTGCCTCAACCACAGATTTTAAATGTTTTATATTCAAAATTTTCTTCCTTCTACCCTAGTTGGGACATCAGTATAGGAATTACTACTACATTCTTAATTATGTAGTCTTTTTGTTTTTTATTTTACCGGCGCTATCGATATTATTGTCAAAGAATTTTTATTTTAATGGTTGTCCAAATGCTTATTTACCACATCTACCTAAATGTGAAATACAACGCAGAATATACAATACGATCCTTGCCTGTTTATGAATAAACTTACAATTATGTCGGGACGGCCGTAAGCTATAGTGCTGGTACCGCCCTTACAAACAATTTTATATTTTAGCTAACAATTATATGTTTCCAAACATAACTTCATTCTTTTCTTGTTGAAATACTCTCCTTCCAAGTTCATAAAGTTGGAGTCAAGGGGTGATATATCCCCCATATGCCCCCTACCTACGCCACTGTATATAATGTTCTCTTAATATTGTCCCCCACCCTTGGGGAAATTCCTGGCGACGCCCTTGTGTATGCATTCGGGCTTAAATATCTCGGAGGGTCTTCATGAAAAAATATGAAATTTGGTTTCAAAGAAGCATTCTATACGTCCAACTTACAGCAAAAAATTCCAACTTTTATTTCGAAGTGGTTTGGTCAGTGCAAGTGGATTTTCTCCGTCATACCATGCTAATGCAAATGTGGTATCTTCAAAGAGGCAACAATGTTGGGGGAGAAGGAGTTGAATATAAGTCTGCATTTTCTGTAATGTTTAGACCTACTAACTTAGTATCTGAATAAAGAGAATCATGGCGTTGAATCTCGCCCCTTATTTTCTACGGGGTTCCAAACATGACTCTTCGCCGAAAATGTCGGATTTAGGACTTAAATATCTCAAATGGATGGTTTTTCATGAAGATAGACACACACCGTCCTCCGTGCACTGAGGTCTCCAAAACTTTTTCTTTAGTTCTAGCATTATGTGATTAAAAAAGGAGTGCAGGCATTTGACTGACCAAGCTGTCTGAAAATGCAGCGTGTTGAGCAGTCCATCCAGGTTTATTCCCTAAGCAGTTGCTTTGGTATTCTTTGTCTCCTCTCTTCGGAACTATTTTTCTTGAAATTCCTGATCTAAAGGACAAATCGCTTCAGTCATAAATCATCATTTCCGACCCACTCTTCAGCTGCAAAGAGAGAGGAACGGTGTTGATTAACTTTAAATTACAGGAACGGACTTGTTGCATTTCTAGTCAGTATTGTTTTGTTTGTGAGCTGTGTGAGTTTTGGTTCTAAGAAGTAAAAGAAATGTCTCGAACTTCTTCCGCCCGTGGTTGAGTGAAAATAGCATGCAGGGAGAACCGCAAAATAGCCCTCCGCTGAACGAGGGGACTCCTCGAAATGAAAGAAAACAATCTCCTATCGGGTCAAGAAGCAAATTGCGAAAGCAAAGTGTGTAACTTATAAAAAATGTTCGCGAATTCGTTGGTGATGTTGTAAAACCGGGGGGGTGTTTTACCTAGTAAAAATATAAATCAAATTACTGCTGACACAACAAAAGATCACACACATAAGTGCCGTTGAAAGGATCGCAAAAATCGAAAATATGACAGAATACCGGACACCGACGAAGCGAAAAAAATTTCGAAAAACAAAGTTGCTTTTGACAAAGTTGATGATTTTTCGCGTGATATGTTACGCCGAACCGTTCATGAATTATTCAAAAATGGCGAATCACCAACCGTTAGGAAACTGTGCGACGAAATGAAAAAAAAAAAAAAAAAAACCGCTGGAACAGATTATGAATTCCCGTACTGCTACCAAACTTTATGGAGACTATGAAGGCTCAATCCAAGTGGGTTTTCCCGCCTTTTTCGTTCGACGTCAATTATTCAAAATTCAGCGCAGCTAAACAAAATGTAACTTTCACAGACCAAAGTTCATGTCATGTTTCAATAATGGGTACAATTAGTTTCAAAGAAATGCTACTAGTAACCTCAGGATTGTGTGCAGATACTTTTGGGACAGAATAATGTAATTGATGAATTAGCTCGAACCTACGGACATGTGTTACGATTACCTCCGTACAACTGTGTGTTAAATCCCATCGAACAAGTATGGTCCGAAATAAAAAGAAGTGTTTCATCTCAAAATTTGAATGGGCGTCCTGTTCGTGAATTGGTCACTATTTTAGAGGATGCTTTGAACCGTGTGACGCCCCAGAAGTGGAGAAACTATATCAAACGAGTAGAAGAACTGGAGGAAAATTACCGATCTCTTCAACCCGTTTTCGATAGAGAAGAGTTCGTAATTAAAGTTGTACAGTCGTCAGCGGAAGAAAGCGAGGATGATGATATTTGGTACACATTCACATAGGTGAGTCATGCTATGCATGATTAAAAAGGATTGTATTAGTAAAATTAGGCACTAGGCTATTACTATTTAAGAAATGTGATTAGATTTTCCTTGTCCATTCATAAAACTTGGCTAATATCTAGATATATAAACATTAAAATAAATTGCACACTACGTTACCGTCCAAGTTAAAATAAAATGTAGTGCCAAAAATAAAAGTAGTTTATCAAACGTTGTGTATAATTAAACACACAATTTACATAAACAATCACAGTACTAAAGCGCAATCATAAAACTACAAATTCACACTACGCCCGTGTTAAACCAAATTTCATTAAGCCTATTAGCATTACATAAAAGGAGAAGCACGTACTCCTTTACTTTAAACATGCTACCGAGCCGCCGTAGTTCAGTGGTAGAACCTTAGCGTAGCATTCGGGAGATCGTGGGTTCAATCCCAGCGACCGACCATCCTACCTGAGTTTTTTCCAGTGTTTTTCCTGTCAGACCAGGCAAATGCCGGGATGGTACCTTCAAGATGCCTGGTCTAGCACGAATCTAGAATTTGATTTTGGTACCTGGGACCCTCGCCGACACCTTCGCGAATCCTTTTCCCTCCCCTATCTCAGACTGAGCCTTAGACGCCTAAAGGCCATAAATAAAATTCAAAATTTAAACATGCTATAATACAAATACTTCGCGCCCAAGCGTCACGTGTTCGGAAATTTTTACAAGCAGTGACAGCATGGTTCTATTCCTGTCCGGGTCATGTGTTTACATACACTGCTCATAGGGGTGTTCGGAATTCCGGAACATTCCGGAATGGAAATCAGAATTCAGGAATCGGAATGACAATTTTTGCGATTTCCGAAAGTCGGAATTCTGAAATGTCGGAATTTCGGGCATCATCACCAAATTGTAGAAAAGAACTGTTCACAGACATATCAACAAGACGTGTTATTTTAACAACAATTTACTTATTTTACTGGATAAGATGAAATACAGTGTAAAGAATTCTTAGAATGAGCACCTGAGCCTAAGGTTTCTAAAGGCCATAGATAAAATCCAAATTCTTGTATTGAAATTCTATAATAGCTCGTCAAACGGACGGTAATGGATCGAAATTTTGGAAAGTCGGAATCTCGGAATTCTAAATTATGAATTTGAATTTAATTTATAAGGCCTTAAGACTTTAGGAAGCCTTAGCCTAAAGATTTTAGGAAAATTAGGCTCTTATCGGTCAGATGATGATGGGATGATTAGTGGAATGGAGAAATTAGGAGCAAACAGGGGAGTACGGAGAAAACCCACACACATTGTGTTTGCCCACCAGTAAACCCACATGGCACGAGTAGGGATCGAACCGACGACCGCAAGCGCCAGAGTTGAGCGCTTTACTATTGAGCCACCACGGCTTTGGGAATTTCGAAATTCCGGAAAAATCCGGAATCCAAGTAATTCCGGAACTGACGTCGGACTTCCCAACACCCCTAACTGCTGACCCCTACACTGTCAGAAACCACGCTGCTTTCTTGGGACAGTAATACAATACAATAAATATGGAGATCTAGTAACAACAGAACATTGCGCTCAATAAGCTCAAGAATTGAAGTGAGCACGGACATTCGCTCAAAGAATCTTTTTTTATTTTTTAAAACTCCTTTCCGCTTTTCTCTTCTTTTAAATCCCTTACAGACCTTTCCTTCTTATTTCCAGACAGTACAGTTAGTTCTTTTTATGAGTATCTGGCGGTGAACACAAAGAAAAGCACTATTATAACGGGGGCAGAGAGAGAGAGAGAGAGAGGCACTTGAAGTACGGCAACGCTGGGCACATTGGCGTGAGGCACGTGCTTCATAATGGTAGAAGGTTCAGGTCGTCTCCTGATAAGAAAAGGGGTTTTTGCTTTACGATAGAGAACACCAACATACACTTCCTCCGAGCTAGTGACAGAGGAGTAATTCCACGGGAGCCTATGCAAATTTTATTATTCTTTTCATTGCCTCACCATTCCTGATTTTGATGAATCTTGGACATAGTTTGTACTTTCCATACGAATTTGTGTCAAGAACAACGTTTCAATTATTTCTTCTTTTTGTATGACCTGGTGGGGACATCTATGATATATTCGCTGAAGATTGTAACTGGACACCAAGGATATTCTAATAGAAGATATGTGATTCCGCGAAGAATATAAAGTCAAACGTCACAGCTTAGTTCCGCCCAGTTAGCCCACTTACTCCAATCAAAAACATAGTTTTCGTCTAACAAAGATGGCGGCGACAAGCTCTGTAGTTGTCTGCTAACCAATCAGGTGCTTCGCCTTGGTCGTTGCTCAGTTGTTTTTTTTGGCGTCACTCTTTCGCTGGGCATGAGTGCTGCACATCGCACACAAAAAGGGCAAGTTGGAGCAGAGCAGAGCGGTGCCCTACAAAGCCAATATACAGTAGTGTAAGTTTCGCTCCGCTTCATTCGGTGTGCACGTCACAATTAAATATCTTAAATGAATCCAGTGTCCTAAGCTTGATTTCCTATACCAGTAATTTCAAGGAATATATTTCTACATTTTCACTTAGTTGGTTCACTCGGCTGTATTTTCGTGCCCCCACGTAATGAAATGAGATCAATATATTTCTGAACATTAAGCCAAATTTAACATTAATAAAGAGAATTAATACACGGAAGATTAATCTGGTATCCACTCCCCACCTCCCTGCGCGCTCCTCTCCCGCGCTGACCTTTTCCCAGATCGAAGAAGAATCCTTCTTGAAAATAATAATCATCATATTACACTTCGAAGGCACTTGCTTCGGTTGTATGACGAAGCAAAATTGTCCTTTTCCAGTGTCCAAGCAGTGAGTACATCTAGTAAACAAAAACTGCTTTAATTTCCGCTTGTAACAACGAGCCCTTTACGAAATGAGAGGGAGACAACTTATTGCGACAAAAAAGGGGGAAATGAGCAGGGGAGGCTTTGGACGAGAAACAAAGTCGTGTGCATGTCTACCATTAATTAGTCTTAATAACTGCAAATTCATTTAGTAAATGATCTCAAATCAAGTGTTTCCAACTAACTAATTTTTTCACTAAATAGCTTACGTAAGGAGGGATTGGATTACCTTATCACAGCAGAAATTTTCCTTGGTTGTGAATTTCGAAATAGCTCCCAGCGTGGGTTATGAAAGGCCGTAATATACTATATTGTGCATGTCTAAGAAATTCTTTCTTCCCATCTGTGGAAATACCACAAACCCAGAAGCACACATACGTGTTCTCAACGTTGATTTTATGTTCATTTCGTTATCCGTTGAAAACAAATTACGTTTAGTTTTAAACCATATTTCAACAAAGACATCATTGCGTTCATAAGGCGTTAATACAACGTGTATTGAATATGTTATTTTCAACTATATTATAGATTTTGTTTAATGTGTTTCTTAATAATGTAATGTCAAAGAAATATAGTTAAAAACTAATTGAATGACACAAACTAATTTTTATGTTCTCATGTGCACGTTGAAAACACATTGAATTTTAAACTATATTTCAGTGAAGATGGAATTTCGTTGATACGGCGTTAATGTGACGTACTTTCAACTATAATTCATACTATGTCCTAGATTTCATTTCACACTTGTATTTCTAATTAAATTTCTTAAACATTAAAATTAAAAGCCAATATAACGAAATTAACTAAGAGTTGCATGTTCTCGTTTGCATGTTGAAAACAGATTTAATTTTAAACTATATTTCAACAAACATTTAATTTCGTTAATAGGGCGTTAATGTAGTGTTTACAACTATTACATAGATTTCGCTTTATATGCGCTTTTCTAAGGAGACATATTACACTTATTGAGAAATACACATTGAATAGTGCAGCGATGGTCAAAGCGTTAAAGATGAAAAAATGCGCATAGCAAAGAAAGAAGGAAAGTATTCTTTATTCTTACATGATCGTGAACGACGCGTAGCAACTATATTCTAGTCTGCCTGTTAACAGATATAATACAAGTGTAGTGGACTATCAAGGTGGATTCGTGGTCATCACGTCGAGCTACCAACGAGATGTGAAGAACGTTCCTGTGTTCGAACCCCACAGCAGCCGCTGGGATTATTAACGGTTGGAAAATTAACACCGTATATCATGATGAAAGCAGCGGATAAAATGACCAACTAAACCCGTTTCTTCATAGTTTCTTCTCAAACATTATTAAACTTCGAATAAACCGTTGAACAGGTTGACATTTCGGTACATTTACAACGTTAACGTTACGTTTGGTTACTAACGTTTAATCCACGTATTTTCAACGTTTGTGTGCTACTGGGAAATAGATATGGGCAAAAAATAACGTAACTGATATTTTATAACAGTTAATTTTGCTAAATTGTTATCAGGGGTGGATTTCGGTTTAGTTTTTTGGCCTGACCCACTGCTTAGAAGGGGTACATTTTTGGAACAGTATAACGGTTCATTACAAAATTTTGCTTTGTTTGGCTAGGAGCTAGGAAACTTTTCACCTGCCCCGGCGAGGCCAGGCCAGGGCCGGACATCCACTCCTAACTTTAACTCCCCAAAACATTAAGCTCTTAGACGCTGAAAATCACTTACAAATGAGTAACTCGTTTTTCATATCTGTCAATGGACTAGACACTAACTACTGTGGACTGCTCACATCTGTAGACCTGTGAGAGGGATATGAGCTAGTCCGCGGGGTGCAGTGGGAAGTGCCCAAGCAATCAGCAACTTTCAGCGGGTAGTGTTGCCAGCAGCGTTCGTGTTTATCGATAGTTCATTATTGTAGGAGAAAATACACGGCCAGACAGTTGTTGTAATTCCTTACAGAATACCTTTCTTCTCCTGCATATATGTAAACAACCTTGTGCATGATACTATTATTTGTGCCTTATCCCCTCACCAGTATTTTCGTATTTCAATTTAAACAGCTTGAAACCTGGTTCTAAAAATAACCTTAAGCCTAATGTTAATAATATACTTTAAGTAGTTCGTTATCAGGCAATAATGTTAGTTCATTATAAGGCAAAGATTCTTTTATTTTATATACCATTGCGGTTTAGCTATCAGAAGTTCTTTACTTAAAACATATGTTTATGGCGTTTAGACATCTCTGACTCAGGCCTCAAAAGTTATTTTTTTTAACTATCTGACCATTTTACACTGTAAAAGGAAATGTTTATTAAAATTAAGGGGAAGAAAGTTTTTATCAGTGTACCGTGGAGCAATTCTTAGAAATGATCTATCAGCATGCTCATTTAATTTCAAAATCGAAATATTGATAGAAATAATCTATCAATTTGCTACAAAAGAAACGAGCTGTTTTTACCGTTTACGGAAATGTTATTGTTTATCTTTTCTACAGGGAATAATCACTTCTACTTGCCAATACTTGAAAACTGATGGAAAACAACAGACTCTGCAAAGTGTTTGCCAAATAGATGTCGGACCTCTTGAGTTTGTGTTGTGGATTTGGTTACCGTTAGAGTCCTTCAAAAAGAAACCAACAACGCAGCTCAAGACGTCATTTGTGGTCGCTCTCCTTTGCTCTTACTTCCCTATTTGTTTGCATTTATTGTTTCCTGTGGTAGCTACTTTTTGCCCCGTTGAAATTTGAACCATTTCAACCTGTCCGACCGAGACAATCTGTCTCATCATAAAGAAAACATGAAAAGTATTCTGAATAGCGACCAAGACTTCTGGCTCTTTTCTAATTATAAGAGCAATAAACGTCCCTCCGTGTGGTTCAGTTTCAAGCGGATGCTATACTGTCGTCAAAGAAGAAGGCAGATTTCTTGTTAATGTAGCTTCCCTGTTTTACAATTTGTTCAGAAAAATTATTTGCTGCTACAAAGGATAGGACAACAATAATAAATTGCTGGTACAGCAGGTGCAATAAAAGAATGGTTTATTGCCTAGAACAGTCCCATCGCCTAATGCGCCAAAGCTTCCAGCAACTTTGTTCATATAAGAACTGGTTGTGTTAAGAGATTATTGTGCTTGTGAAATTGTCGTGCTAGAAGCTCTATAATTCAGTTTGCTTTGATGGCGACCCGTCAGTGCCCAATATCACAACGTCAATGGCTGCTTCATCATAACCATGCCTTGACTATCCATCCCATCGATGATTTATATATATGTATGTAAGCGGCCCTGGCTCAGTTGGTAGAGTGTTAGCTTCGCATTCTGGAAGTTCGATACCAGTTGGGTTCGATACCAGTTGGCACCTATCCTGACTGTTTTTCCCGGGCTTTCTTCTCATACCATTCAAATGCTGGGATGGTACATTCAACTAAGGTCCTGGTCGATTCCTTCCCTCATATTTCCCCTGCTGTATCCCGGCCGGAGCCATATATGACTAAAAGCCAGAAACAGATTCATATATCTGAATTTTGTATGGGTGATATATATGGCGATAAGTTTTATATAATATATACTTCTGATTGTGGATTTGCCTGAACCTATAAAACTCATTGTCACATTCCAGTCTTTTGCATTTACGGTAGAGTGATTTGGCATGGAGGTTGCACCTTCCATGACAGGTAACATCCTAAATTTTTGCATACGAGACTAATTAGAACGGAAGAAGAGTGTCTGGATTACAGAGCGATTAAAATACATTTGTGTAAAAGATGCAACTCTTCTTTTTCTAGGTTTTGCAGGTACGATTACCCGAATCTTCATCCTTAGCGCTCGTCATAAAATAAGCAGATACTGCTTAGGTTAATTTTGCTTAGGTGGCTAACATTGAATGGCATACGATAAACAATAACATAGACCTTAGTGACAGAATGAGTGCCCTAAATTCATTAATTCTTCAACTACTTAATAAACATGCCCCTATCAGGAGAAGGCGTTATCAATCTCTTAGGAACCGCTGCAATTAGGTTGTCAGGAATGCCAAGAAACGTTTTGCATCTAGCCTGCTTAATGTAGGTGGTAACCCTCGGGTGCTCTGCAATAAATTAAAAACACTGGGGGTGGGGCGAAAATTAGATATTCACCCTACTCAATACTGTTCATTAGATGATTTAAACCGTCATTTCACTGAGATCCCGTTTATTGATAGAATTGTTAAAAAATTCAAACTATTAATTCAACTTTGAGGCACCAGGTGGATGGGGACAAATTTTATTTCACGCTGGTTAGTCCAAGCCAGGTGGCAAGGGCTATTCTGAAAATCAAATCGAATGCAAAAAGTGCTGATCAGATCTCAGCTAAATTTTTGAAACTAATCCTTCCTCATATTCTGGCCAATTTCACTGACATCTTGAATAGTTCAATCACTTATGGAAGTTTTCCATTAATTTGGAAACTAGCTATGGTTCGCCCCCTTCCTAAAACCAGCAGTGTGACTTCGGCAACCGACTTCCGTCCAATCAGCATTCTTCCGGCTTTATCGAAAGCACTGGAATATATTGTTATAGATCAGATCCACAGTTATCTTAAAGACAACAAACTATTAGTAGGCCTACCTCTTCAGTCAGGTTTTAGACCTAATCACAGTACCAATACTGCACTGGTACACGTAACAGAAGAGTTTCGTTGGGCCATGGACCATAGACAAGCTACAATCTTAGTACTGTTGAATTATAGCAAAGCTTTTCAATCTGTCGACTACGATATACTGATGGCTCAAGTTTTCTTTAACTTTTCTGAATCAACCGTATCGTGGATTCGCTCCTACCTGGTTAATCGTGAACAATTTGTTATGTCTCATAATAAATCCTCCTCTGTATCCCCAATATCATGCGGTGTCCCACAAGGCAGTGTTTTAGGTCCTCTTTTGTTTGCTCTCTACATCAATGATATATCTGATGCCTTAATGTACTGCCGTTATCAGCTCTATGCCGATGACCTTCAAATTTATCTCTCAACCTCACCATCGGAGTTGCATCAAGCAATAAATAAAGTGTACTATGATTTAGATAGTTTAGGGCTAAGACATGGCATGAGCATCAACCCAAGAAAATATCAAGCTGCTCTTAGCTTCTAAGCATATTCGTGGCAATATTGTTTGTGAAATGTTACCCCCCTTAATTATAGATAACACTCCAATACTGTTCCAGCGCAAATCAAATATCTGGGTTTAATACTGGATCATAACTTATTATGGATGGATCATGTTAACCACATAAGTAGCAAAGCTTTTGCATCTTTGTATTCATTACGTCGCATAAAGATATTATTACCAATGCCGGTTCGAATATCTCTCTCTAGGATATTGGTACTATCACACCTGGACTATGGGGATGTAGTTTACTCTGACCTTACGAATGAGCTAGCCAGACGACTGCAACATGTCCAAAATGCTTGCGTTCGTTTTATCTTTGACCTAAGATACTTTGATCATCTTTCGTCTTAATTTAATAAATTAGGATGGCTCCGCTTACACGATCGCTGTAAGTCCCACAAACTTATGCTCCTATACGAAGTGCTCAAAAACAATGATCATGTCTATCTTTTCTCACGCTTCCAGCAATTATGCGATTTTCATAAATTTACCACAAGATCTCGCAAAACTATCCTTCTTTCAATTCCGCGGCATAAATCAAACTTTTTTGCTAAATCTTTCACAGTCTCCTCTTGTAATCTTTGGAACAGTCTTCCTCACTCGATCAGGAACATGGATTCATTGGCAATGTACCGGAAAGGTGTTGAAACACTGTTTAATAATTAGATGTCTCACCAGGCAATGAATCGAGCAAAGTTTGCTTCATGTTTTTATCTCTTATTATTATTATAACAATTGGAGAAGTTTTGAGAAACTGTTTAATAATTAGATGCTCCACCAAGCAATGAATTGAGCAAGGTTTGCTTCAGGATTTTATATACATTAGAACTACGTCTTTATCATCTCCTATTACTATTATATTACAATGATATTATAAAGTAGAGAACTGCGATATATATATAGGTGTGTGTGTATTTTTGTGTTGTAGTTGTTATGTACTAGGTTTGTTGCTTCTGCTATGTGTTATGATTATATTATTTGTACTAAAAAAGAGCGTGTGCTATGTATATTTATGGTTGAGTGGAAGAAAAGGTCTTGTAACCTTAACTCCGCCATAATAAATAAGACGAAATAAAAATATTCCAAATAGGATGCTTGCTGCTGAAGCCGTAACTTACACAGTCCGACAAGTAAGTAATGAGGCTGATTTTATTCTGACAAAACAGAGAATGCAAAATAGAAACCAATATGTGAGTTCGAGAGAGTAATCCTTCATCTACGACCTGGCAACACCGCATGGTCCCGCGAGAAGCACAACGGGAAATATGAAGTCAGTACCAGCAGTAAGTGAAAGGTCTTTGTCACGCCAGCGTCATGGAGCAGAGGGCGAATATCAAGTTCTGTTTCAAACTCGGGAAAAGTGGCACAGAAACTGTTGAGTTGATGCGGAGAGTGTATGGTGATACTTGTTTGTCTCGTGCACAGATATTTAGATGGTATGAACGTTTTAAAAGTGGTGTGGAATCGATTGACGATGAACCTCGGCCGGGTCGTCCAATTTCTGTTCGTAACG
>JAGDQP010004237.1:6138-44962 GCA_022664845.1 Lepisma saccharinum
ATATATATATATATATATATCCCAACCCGTCTGGTCAGCGTGGGAGCAGTAGACCAACTCCTCCCTTCGGGGAGAGGCCTCATCCACTAGTGGATTGAATATGACTGTGATTTATATATATATTGCATGACTGTGATTTATATATATATTGCTTGTCTAGAAAAACAAGAAGCTGTGCTTAACCCAAAAGCAATAGTCAAAATTAATTTTGTACTTACGTTAGATAAGCATGCTTCTTAAACTAAATGACATTTTAAAGAAGTTATTTGAAATAAGAAACATCTCAACTAGGAAATGCATAACATTGGAAGCTATTCTTCCTCCACTCTGATCAACACAGGCTACAATTCTCTGTGAATTACAAGTACTGATTTTTATCACTTCGTCGCTGGCGATCAAAACAAGAATTATATGGTTTGTGAATTAAGAGGAAGAAGAAAAGATCTTTGTGTATTACAGTCCAACATGGTTTAAATAGAGGCGTCTAAGAGTTTTTTTTTTTTAATACCTGGAAGGACTGCAAATATTGTATCTTTTCGGCAAAGAGCTTTAATCTTTCATGTTTTAATTACCTACTCCGATGTCCCGCCGTCGCGTAATTACTTCTGCTGATGGCTATCACCGAGACCAGCTTATGACTCAGCAAAACATTGAGCCGATGTGAGGAGACCCCTCCGTCACACGACCAGATTTTCAACCTTGAAATCTTTTGTGTTCAATAAACCAACGTTCAGGTTTTTTTTTCTATGTCCAAGAGGTATTTTATTTCACTACTATTAGCAAGCAGAAAATAATAATAATAAAAAAAATGTTGGTAGGTTGTGATAGTATTGAGTTTTAGTACTCAATCGTTAGTATGAAGAAAAGTTGCGAAAGTCGATTGTTTTGTCACCATATTTTATTTAATATTTACAATAAGTTGTGGTTGATCAGCAGGTATTCGTTTGATAGTTAATTACTTAAACTTTTGTCTTAATTATTGAAAAATTCCATTGAAATTCGAGAATTAATGAGACACTATTAGCTACTGGGAGATTTTTTTTACAATGATAAAACAGGATTTTTGCCAGCCTCCCTCCCTCACTTAGTGAGGGGACGTCATCACCCCAAATTCTCGAGCACACACACACACACACCAACTTTTTTACAATTAAAAATCAACAGGACAAAGATAAAAATTGGCAGCGTACCAGGATACCAAACAACAGATCCCAAGTTCAATATATGGCCATGTCAATCGATTTTGTTTCGCGCAAATTTTAGATGATGAGAAACCAAAAATATTTAAACAATAATTTGTTCACACACACACAAAAGTAAAAATGGGGAACCTTATTTAAACAAAATATTTTTTCTTTCTACATATATCTACTACAAGTATCCTAATATTTCTGTGGATGATACATTAGTGTAGATAGTGATTTATCCACAGCTCGACGCCCCGCTAACATTTCCTAACATCCTGTTTGCTCTTCATTTGCGTTAAAATAAAATGTCTTTGAGGGAACAGCAACAGAAAGCATGATAACTAAGTTGCATCCAGAGGCAATTCTTCTACTTAGAAATCAAGGAACTTCCGAGTCACAAGAAATATATTTAATAACAATTCACGTTTTCTCATGGAAAAGGAAATAAAGGTATGAAAAATTCATGTAGAGAATTTAGTTAAATGAGGGATGGTAACACTGAATTAAAATACGACCATCTGGCAAAAAAAGAAAAAATTAGAAAATAGTAGATTTGGAAGATTTACAGTTCGTATTGGAAGATTTATACTTTATAAAAACCACGAGTCGCTACTGATTGCATCCCTAAATTGCGGCGACAACTCGTTACTGGAATAACACGTCTATCCTTTGCTTCCTTGGTCCCCGATTTCTAGAAAATGTAAAAATAATAATGTCTCAACCACCAATAAATACTTTGCCAGCAAAACCTAGTTCCACAAAGAAGAACACGTACCTGGAAACTACCGGTCGCCTAATTTCATACAATAAAGCCTTCCCCACAATAACCCCAAAATGGTTACTGAACTATTCTTGTGGCTTTTGTATCTGCCGGTCATCAAAACCCCTGTAGTGAAATAATTTTATCTCAGAATCTAGACATCGGCGAAGGAACAGTCACAAAAGTTGAATCCATTCAGATCATGTTACTAGTAAAGACAAACTTTAATATGGTGTGTGAAACTTAGAGAACTCTTATTGTGAGTTACTACAGTACAGAAGATCCATTTCAATGAGAAATATCATATGAATTCCGGATCATCTACGCAATAAAAGTACAGTGAACTCTCGATTATTTGGGTTAATGAAGGAAGATGTAAGAAAAATCGAAAAACACGAATAACACAAATTTGACAAATTTATTGGCATCATACAGTACAGGGCAAAACAGTCTACAACTTCGAAAAATACTGTGTAATCATGTAATGCGTGTTTGTTTTCGAGAGAAGTTGAAACTTTTTCACACGATGACACTACATATTTTTCTTGTCGGGAAAATGTCATGATGAAGGTGAAGATGAGGAAGATGAAGAAGGAGGCAAGCACGGAGAATTAGTAACTGCTGAAGTCATGTTGCAGATTTTGGTCAAAGAAAAGTCTCGTGTTTCCAATTTTGCTTGCAAATACGTCTAAAATAAATTTTAAAATATCGCAAAATATTTAGTTTTTAAATTTAATATACGGAATGAGCACGAATAACGGTTTCACAGACATTATTCATCAGAAAATATTTTTTCATTTATTGAAGAATAAATATTCTTGGAAAGTTATCTAAGCAAAAGCAAAATATGGGAAAAAACAATTACTGGCAAGTGAACAATCTTTGTTTAGACTTCACATTGCCTTTGCGTATGAATATTTCATTCGTGAGAAACTACAAAATCAAAACGATGTCTTATTTAATTCAGTTTTCATTAAAATAGGTTGTATACACAATACCTGATTTTGACGAAATCGTGTTCAAAATTTTATTAATTATAATATGTTGCTTAGAAAGAAACCGAACTTTTAACTAACTGTGGCGGTGTCCTTGGACATTAACTGGCTCGGTTTTCTAACCTGGAAACGATGTATATACAGGTAACCATTCTCTCCTCATTGGCTGAATGGTGCATGACGTAAATGGAAGATACTGTCGATTAAAGCAAATACTATCCGTATGGAGAAACCAGTCTTTATACTAGTACTGGAAATCGATAGCTAACTAACGACAACCGCAGCCAATCAGCGCAAGTCATGCTATCACAATGCCTCTCGCGACAAAGGAATTAGCAACTACGGACACGTATGCGCTATGCGGGTGGGGAAAAAAATATACAGGAGACTCGTTGTTGCATTGAAACATAATTGAAACGTAACAGGCAACGACTGATTGACTCCTTGTGCATTTAAAGGTCAGCGCGAAGTACTGAATGTCGATTGTGTTTTGTGTTGCGTTCCCCTAACACTAGGAGAGCTACTGTCGCTCAGATTTCCCTGTCAAGTGCTCGCTGAGCCATACATGGATCTTTGGATTAAGAAGTTTCCCGCAAAATCTTACAACTTAACGTCATCAACGCAATGGAATATGGGAATTCAAAAGTGTTCACTGTTGTTCGGAATGGACCCCTCTGCTACGTATGTCTCATTTCAGTATCGAAAAAATTGTCATGACGTAATAGTTGGCACCGAGAGTAGAAAATGTAAAGATACATGACATCTACAGGTGGAAAAGATATTTACAGGTGGAATAGAATGTTAACAGCACTTTCGCTAACCGGAGGGTTATTAGTGGAACAAATACTGTTATTGATTTTCATTAATTGAAATCTTTAAAATACGATAATGTTATTATGAAATAGTTATTCTGCTCTGCTGTCAAACTTATTTTAAGTTGTAGTAAAATCTATTTTCTTCAATATATATATAAAAAAATAGCTTCCTGATGTTGCCCCCCTGCTCAATTTTTTGACAACCACTATATAGCCCCATGATCACTGACTCACTCACTCACTCATCATAATTCCCAGGCCAAACTTCTGGAGCTAGAAACACCAAACTTGGTATAATGGTACGTCATCACTAGTAGGTAAAAGGAAAAATCCAAAATTATGAAGAAAAAAAAAAGTTGCCATCTTGGATCCAAAATGGCCGCCCAAAAACCATTGTTGTATAGAATACACAGACTAAACAGCTTGGGCTACTGAAGCGAAATTTGGTAAGATGGTACATCATCACTAGTAGGTTAAGAAAATATTCCAAAATGTATCCAGAGACGCCATTTTGGATCCAACAAACCAATTTTCCACACCTTGAGCTAGACATACGAAATTTAGCATAAATGTGTATCATCACGAATACTTCAGGAAAATAATGCAACATTTTGAAATAGTCGTCATCTTTAATCCAAATTGGCCGCTAAAACCCATTTTTCGAACCACTGAAGCTAGAGAAACGAAATTTGGTATGAAGGTGTATGACCAAGAGTAGGTTACAATAAATGAGGGAAACCTCCCCCAGTGAAGCAAAGCGAGTGAAAGTTATATTATTAGAATAAACGACCAAATGAAAAGCGAAAGGCAGAAGCATCGTGCAGTGTTGTTTTTCACAAAACTAACCTCAAAAGTAGTGAAATTGGAAGACGTAAGTGTGTATGTTTGTGTGCACGACTGATATAAAGGCCCCAAATGTGGAATACGTTCCTAATATGAAATACGAGATTATTTTGTCTGCTATGTGCTACCACCGAGAGGAATTTGTGTGAACGTGAAGACCTTGGTGCCATCTCTCTACGTAGCAGTAGTTCGTTAGCGAACGAGAAGAAAGCATTTTATCTTCTCCCAGAACATTTTTTCGGAAGCTGTCTAGTTTTTCGATTGTCTCATTCCAGTGCTAAATTTACTCAAAGAGGTACGTATAGGATTTGAGTTTTTGTAATTTCGGTTTCATATGTAGTGTACTTATGGGTATAAAGATTCAGTACACTGAGAATCACGTAAGCATGTGTAGGAAGAGAAATATCCAAAATGGCGATGTTCCTAATATGGAATACTAGCAGGAACCTTATATGGAATATTACTAAATAGGGTCTTGCTTATGTGAATTAAAAGTGAACTACAACAACTGAATTTTAAGTGATATTAGGCCCAAAATATTTTTATATGGAAAATTATGGTCACTAAGTGAAGGGGGAGGGAGATTGGTTACAATGTACAATTTGCAAAAAATGGTCTCATGAAAAGTGTGCCAGTCATGCTCTCATGAAAGGAGGAGAAAAATATGTTTGTTCTGCAAAGTAAAACTGGAATTAAAATTTGCACGCCTTAAGATGGGTTAATCTTCTAAGTTTGAACTTTTTTTTTTTTAATATAGGGTATTTGTTTCTCTTATTTGTCAGTCGTGGGTTGCCTCCGTGGAGAACAGATTTTTTGCTTGCATACAGAACTAAAAACTAATTCCAAGTAAAAAGAATTATATTACAACAGTAAAGATTACAACAATTTACTAAATACTACAAGATACATAATAAATAGGTCCATTTGAATTAAATAATTATCTTTGTAACACGTAAAATTATGTATTTCTGCTATTTTATGTTTTAATTATCTTAATGATGTTATGCGATTTTTTTGCTTACTTACCTTATACCAAATGTGATACGTATATATAACAACTCATGCTTTTATATATCTTCAATGTATTTCGTTCTACTATTCCATATTAAGATCAGGTAGTGTTCCATATTAGGAGCGGGGTGTGCCTAATATGGGAAATTGAATTTCTTTCAATTTTGTAATATTGTAGAAAATCATTGATGTGGAAAAAACTTTCGCACTTGTATTTTGTTTTGGAAAGGTCCCTCAATTATTATGGTGTATATTACTTATATCTTGAAACTCACATTTCTGAGAAATAAAGGAAAGAAAAACAAATTCCATATTTGGGACAGTTACCCTATGTATACAGAGAGATTGAGATTGAGAGAGAGAGAGAGAGAGAGAGAGAGAGAGAGGCTTGTCAGCTGAAGTTGTTAGTTTGCTATTGGCTCCAACTAACTGTGAGAGTTAGTCAGGGAGATGACAAAATAATGTTTCAAGTTCAGAATGTTCGACATCAGAAGACACTGATACATCTATAAATATATCGCCTGACGATGAAACCGTTTTTATGTAATTATATTTTTAATACAGTAAATTGTTTTATGGTTATAATTAATAAAAAATAATTTTAACATAATTCCGTTATTATATAACGAAGCAGTTGCAAATATATTTTTTAAATATTACTCAATTTACATGCAATCAGGAATCATTAAAAAAAACGTAATATTTTATTTTAAAAATATAATTTAAGTATACGTTAAAATGTTAAAACGTTGTAACGGGGTTAAATTTTTCAACTCTGACTTCCGATTCGTAATCAGCGACCAAATAAAACAACATGAAAATGACATGCATCTTGATTGTAACATGATATACAGGCTGTTTAAGGAATAGGGGTTTTAAATAGGGGATGAAGGGGGTTACGTCTTGCAACTCTGACTTCAGATTCGTAATCAGCGACCCCCCCCCCCCAAAAAAAAAGAAAGTACAGATTTTGAAATCATTTACTTGAGTTCTTTACTTTTGCCAGTTTTTTTTTTTAAATCGGCCGCACTGTGAGATGTCCGGATTATAAGAGTAATGGCCATGGTGAAACGTAACTTCCGGTTCAGGAACCATTCCTTTTATGATCATGTACTGTCGCGGTTAATAGAAAACAATAACCAAACCCGATTTTTCTAACCTAAACTAACCCTTGGTAACTAACTTATTAATAATAGATATGAGTGTATAAAATGTTTTTCACAGAAAGTAAAACGAAGAAAAAATACAACTTGACACCACCGGGATTCGATCCAGATAGCCTTCTTATCAGTAGTGTCTAAACATAGGATGTCCTATTAAGGCGGAGCCATTCTCGCGCAGGCGCATTACTCCTTCAAAAGTAAATATTACTTCCAAGCACGTGCTTCCAGTTGCCAACTTGACATATTGCCAATGTGTCGGAAAGCTAATGCAGATAACACGGGATCGAATCCTGGTGTGGTTTTGTCTATATTTTTTTTGTACGTGGAGGTTAGGTAAGTCAGGTACGGTTTTTTTGTTTTTTTTTTATTGCACACTCGATTAACTCGTGTTTTTTCAGCTTTCGAGAATAGGACTTTCTGTGTTTAGACGCTAGTTTCTTATCCACGGAGCCACTTGCAAGCAACGGTTTGGAAGTTTTATTTACAGCGCACGTATTACGTCACAACGATGTTACGTCAGAACGGTAATACAACTTCCGTTCCCACTACTGTTACGATCCCGCTTTCTTAAGAGGTGTTAATTCATCAGACAATCGTCCTATGTTATTTTGCATAATTGATATTCGCTTTGATATATAATTTGTGATAAATGTAAAACAAAAGAATAACAAATACCTGTATGTGTTCTCATGTGTCTCTTTAGTAGCGAAGGCCGGTCAAAGGCTTTTCCGCAGACTTCGCATGGCAGAAGAGCTCTCTGATGATGGCGACGCGGCGTTCCGTTCGTTGTTGATGGACTCTCAGCATTGCTTGACGTTGGAGTCGACGCTGCTGTCTTTGAGATGAGGAGTGAACGGGACAGATCTAAAGGACCTTCTAAAATATATAAATAAGCAAAGAAAAATGCATTATTACATATTTGCTGAACAGAGAAATAACTGAATGGACAAAATTGATGGGATATAGCTAAGTGGCACCTGTGATGCGACATGCTATCAGTCCCCCTTACGCTGGTGGGCGCATACATTGCACGATGCCATTACATGTCAAGAGCCTGGCAACTTCATGGTCGATTTGAGTTTAAGTAGGAAATAATATCAACTTCTGAGAGAGGAAATGTAGTAGTGCCTTCCGAATGTGCGCGAGGCGGTGAAGACATTGTAATATTTTTCGGTTTACAAGGTTGAGTCGTGAATATACCGTATGTGGCATAGAAATATGATAGATGAACGTATCTGTCGACATTTATCCGGCAATGAGTGAAGGACAGTGGCACAAAATCACTGCCCAGTTCAACCATAACGTTGCAGAAACCTTTTCTGCAAAATTATAACTACCATTAGCTGCAGAAACCGGCAACCCTGCAGTCATAGTATAGTCTGCTATCAAAACGTGACAAGATTAATTCTCTCACCTAGGTGCAAGAATTTCGGTACAGGGCCTTACAGAATTGATAGATTGCCTGGTCAGGTAAGTGTCGCTTCTAGACTGAAGACGGTACGCTTCGGATCTGGTGCAGTCCCAACGAAATTAGTGGCCGATGATATGAATTAGGAATTAGTCAGACATTGTCGTGCCGTAGGGAGGGTTTCATTGTACTGAATTGAATTTCATTTATTTATGGTTTTTAGGCAACTTTGACTCAGACTAGGGAGAGTTTAAGTGATACGGATTAGGACTCATACTCATGTTTAAACGTCGTTGACCGATCCTCCGTATATAACCCTACCCCCTTTTGGCTGACTTTCTTAATATATTTAACTACCGGTAACACCACGCACCTACAAGACTTCAGATAACTCCTACAGACAAGGCATCGTCTTACATGTACATGACAGTCAGGACATTCTTTGATGATAGTTCTGCTGGTTTCACTAGATACGATCCACAGATGAATTTTCGGGATGCTGTGGAACGGTCTATACGGGTGCAGGTTGTTTGAAGATCTTATATTGTAGAACACTATAGTCAACTATTGGCTCCTCGCAGTTTAGCTGTCATAAAGCGAACATCAAGTGACAGCTCCCCGTACTAGATGAAAATCCCAACAATTTTGTCCATTTGATATACTTATTATGTACGTAAGCTACACTTTCTACCAGAAAATACAATTGAGAACTCCCTAACCATTGTGATTAAGGACGTGCTCATTGATTTAGATACTATGCGTATTAAACAGATTTGTTTAAAAGTTTACCCGTACTTTCGGTGTAGAAGTAATTTTGTTTGCAGTGTTTTCTTTTATTCATATGTTAAAGAGAAATGTGTCAATTTATGGTAGCTATCTCTTGATTTTAATTTCATTGCAAGTATTGATTTCAAACATTTTCACCGATATCTTACAGTGGAACCCCGTGACCAAAATGCTGCCACATACTGGTGGCCTGGCGTCTAGATTTGTGGCGGTTACCGCCAAAGAGGTGGTTGGACTGTCACGTCCACCAGGTCGGCATTTGAGCGACAAAAAAAAACGTTGGCCCAGTGTATGCGTTTAAGGTATCTGCCGACGTTGCGGTATATTGTAAGTGGACCATCGTTGGATCAGAGGCAATGCCCAACTGCAGGGCTTCGTGCCGCATGCGGCAGGTGGTCCGACTGCTAGATCACTGTTATCTATGAGTCATGTTGTCAGTTACGTGGTGGGACGGGACAAGAGAGGAAAATCAATGAAGAAGCCTTCATAGTGCTTACACAAAATCCAATCAGCTATTTCAAGTCTTTATGCATGCCTGTACTTGAGAAACACTCTTTGTAACACCAAAGGAATTGTAAAATAGTAGTCACTCGGAAGATGCCTCCATAGCAAAGGGATCAGAATGACAGAATACAAATCGAAAGGTTCCAGGTTTGAATCCTGTTGCAAATAGTTGAAAATTTGCAAACTAATTAATGTATAATCATGAAGACCATCGACAAAGTCCAACTAAATATGTATAACTAAAGAGAGTAACTATTGTCAATAACGTTCCGTCAAGAAGTTCAATGCTCCATTTTGGCCAACTGAAAAGAAAAATGCTGTTTTGGTTGGCGAGTCGGTGGGTGCAAGTTGGGATTTTAGCGGCTCCTACGTCGACCCACCGTGGTAGGAGGAAGGTTGGTTTTTGTGCAACATCCGTTCGCTGGACCGGAGATTTTGTCGCCAAAGGCCCAACATTTTACCCATGGGGTTGTGAGGCCCGTACTGTATTATTTTCGTTTTCCAACAAAAGAAAAATTACACTTGTATGCACTTGAAAATATTTTTTTTTCAGCTTCAAGAAAAAAACAGCTGTTTTTTTTATGATCTGATTTGAACTCTAAAACCATATTTTCTCTATCACTTTTTTTTCTTTTTGTAATCTTAAAGCAGTTTTTAACAAAATAGTAATCATATTTTACATTAGCATATTTTGAGGCTGTTAATTTGTACCATATAGTAAGGTAAAAGTTGACAAAATTATTCAAATAAGCCTTAGAAACAGATTTAAAAAGCTTGCTTATTATCTTATGCGTACATACGAAGAATGTAAGCTAGCTGGAACATGTATAACAACTCCGTGAGACTACAATAACAGCTTTAACCATTGGACTGTTCTTTCACAAACCGGTTGGAAGGATCCTGCATTGACATCCTGCAGCAATTTTTGACTGGTTGGGAAATCGTATGCAGTCACAAAGCATTACACACGGAACTTTTCCCCATCCGTCAGTACTTTCTTTTCGACCGCAATTCCGGTAAGAGTTACTGATTGACTAAGTTCAGTCCGCTATTGCTGGTAGGACCTATAATGGTATGTTTTAACACACCCGCAAATTCCGGAATTTTCCTTATGCTGTTCTTCGGTATGGTCACACCTAATATACTTTTTTGCTCCTTTTGTTCTTCACGTCGTACAACACGAGGTGCCTTTTTTTGTCCGATGAGCTTATTGCATGTTAAAGCACTTGAGATCTCAGGCTGTTTTGACATTCTACTCCTCCATAAGATTGTTTTGAACTTAAATTGCTTCACTTATTGTGGTAACTTTTTTAGATTATTTTAATATCGTGGTTGACTCCTTAATCATTAACCAATATTTTAAAATTAGTCCTGGATATGGTAGCTATGCAAGAAATGAACTTAGACGTTCTCAACATAAAGCAAAAACACTCGAACCTAGAATTAATTTCCACAAAAACGATTTTTATTTTAAAGTGAAGTCAACATACTTCCATTCAACATGTAGAAAATATACATCAATATTGTTGTGTGAAATATATATTTTCGGCCGCCATCTTGAAAAAATGGCACCAAAAATTTCGAAACTATCACAACAAATTATGTGGGGGGGGGGGGGTATCTAATGACAGGAAATTGTATATTAAACACGAGTGTGCCATTGGTTTTTCGAAACAAATAATTTTTAAGGATATGAGAACAAAAAATAGGTTAAAAATGGTTAACAATAAGAACTGTACGTGGGATATTGAGACATTAAAACTTATTTTCATCCTTATCATTTATTTCTGCACATTTTGTGCAATCTTTCCCACAACTGCTGTTCTTGCAAATGACTGTGTACATGGAAGTCCATATCGAACATATCATATTGTAACATGGTTCATCCAGTATCAGACTGGCCATATGCCCAGGTCTACGATAGCCGGTTACGCCCCTATTTCTAGCGCTCACTCTTCCCCCCTGGCTGTCATCGAAAAGGTAATGTTATATTAAAAAGAAACATCCCAACCTATTTTCTGCAACATCTTTAAGAAATATTATATTTCTATTTATTTTCATTATTATTATTATTTGTATTTTACAATAGAAACCATAAAAAATATTTTCAGGACAAAATTACTCTTTCCATGAGCAGTTAGAAATATTTAGCAATACTTATGAGCGAAAAGCAGCAAAAATTTATTTATTTCGGATTACTTAAAATAATTTATTTGTATGACTTCCCAGATTGAGGGGGAGGGCGGAAAATCTGGTTACCGTACGTGAGATGTTATTTAATTATGTGTGAAATAGGTATATTTTAATATACAAGGCGCTACTGAATAACAACTCCAAACATTATTAGGTAATTGGAATGAACTCCGTGGAATAAAATTCGTTGTAACATCTGTAGGTCTTATTTTATCCCGTTTTCGACCTTCTTTCAAACCCCATATTCTTAAAAAATATTTATTTTCGAAAAACCAATACAATACTCGTGTTCAGTATAAAATTCTCTGTAATTTGATATCCACATGTTTTTTTTTTTTATTATTATTATTTGGGCGGCCATTATTTCTCAAGATGGCGGCCGAAAACTATGTTTCGCATGGCAATATTCATGTATATTTTTAATGTGTTGAAAGGAGGTGTGTTGACTTCACTTTAAAGCAAAAATCATTTCTGTGGGAATTAGTTCCATCTTTTTATCTATTTCGACTCTAGTAACACTTTTTTCCCCTGAAATCTAGAAGCTTTTTGTTTCCAGGTTTCATGTAAACTTTTAAATGCGATCCAAGCTAATTAGTTCATAGAGGACAAGCCACGTGGGTTTAACATGAGTTCTCATCTCTATGCTTCACAAAAAAATTCGATCCGGTCCATACTCTTATCTCCCTTTCCCTTCCATTCAGCTATTTGTACTGGTCACTCTAGGCAAATCTCACCTATCTATGTTTTGAATCAATATTAAGTTTATCGGAGTAGGAGAAAGAAATCAGCTTACGATATCTTGATGAAAATATAAGTAATGATACCAATAACTTCTTTACATAATAAAACAATACATACCAATGATGTAACGAGTAAACAAGCTAATGAAGACAAGCGTTTCTTGAATGTGCCTAGAAATTTTTAAAAAATCTGTCCAGTTCAGCCCTCATCTGATAAAACCGCATAGACTGATAATGTTTTTTCTAAAACCATTTGCTAATGCCAGGTAACGCTATTTGCTCAAATAATAAATTACATACGTGGTTGTGATTGTTAATGAACGTGTATTAAATTGAGTTTAAGGTCTTAATAACAACAATAAAAGTAGTTTATTTCATTCGATGCATTCAGTGGGAAGGCTACTGGAACGTATTCGCGGTTGGCTGATACCCTAACTAATAGTGAGATCCTGAAATATTAGTGACAGTAGATGGCCATTGTCTTTTTATTCTCTATACTTATAGTACAAAACCTACTATGTTTCATGAAAGTTCCTCTTAGCTCTTTTTTAGGTACTAATCTTTTAGAACATATTGTTCGTCAGGATGGGAACGCAGGAAATCCCAGTCACTAATTTAAAGAAAAGAAAACCAGATGCAACTCTTTTCTAAACAAGAAACTAGCATGGAACGAAAAGAAATAAAGACAAGAATACAAACAGCGAAATGAAGAATCAAGAGTCGACAAGAAGATTCATTGAATGGGGCATTGTGTTGTATTGTGCGGAAGCATACATTCTATGATCCAATGATGAAGAAAGATTCAAAGATTTTGAAATGTAGGGTTGAAGTACAATGCAAAATGATCCGAGCACAAAAGTCGTAACTATTGAAGTGACTGAGAGAAGAACAAGATAAATCCAGCCCTCGTGATCCAGGCGGCAAGGTCGAGGACTCCGGATTGGCAATGGGAAGGTACGCTGGTACTACAAAGCCCGCGGCCACCCATCCTGACTGAGGTTTCCCAGAATTTTCCTTCAGTTTCACCAGGTGAATTACGGTATGGCACCTTGAGTAAGGTCCTTTCCCATACCTTCCACATTCTGTACCTAATCCATCCCGGACTGAGCCAAAGATGCTAAAAGTCAAAAAAATAAATCTAAGAACAAAGATGCTGTAGAAGAGAATAAGAAAATGGTTAGGGATTTTTTTTTACGCATAGATGAGAAAGATGTGCATGCATCTCATACACAGTATTAAAACTGCATGGTGCTCAGCCGAAATTGGGCCTTGACCTACTAGATGGATTTCCTACAAACGCTCAATGCATTTCCAAATTCCTAACGCCGTTTCCCTCGACTGCCGTGATCACAGCACACTAAGAATTGGTACTTGGATCCGGATCCTCATACTTTGGGAAACTGGTACCCGGATTCGGATATTAGAACTGGATACCCGGTTACTTTACGATCAGGTTCTTGGTTCCTTCAGGATCCGGTTCCGCCCGCCCCTATAGCACACTACATCCTTATTCATGTAGCGTCACGATGCTGAATCAAAATTACCACGAACCTCCACCGAGAATCGAACCACTTTGATAGGTAGCATCTTCATATACAGCAAAGAAGGAACGAAACAAAAAAGAACGAACTCAGAAAGTTAAATTTGCTGGCAAGAGCCTGCAGTTAACTAACATCTAACAATGATGTTAGTTACATATACCCTACAGTTAAGCCTCATTGTCGTAGGTTTGTTGGGCACGTTTATCTTCTGATTACATTTTCTTGTAATTAGGCGTCCCCCAAGGTTGATGTACACTTTCCGACATTTAAGGGTAGTTTAGGTGCTGCGATTTACCTTTTAATTTATTATGAATACAATCTTGCACTTTGAATAAAAAAAGAACTTACCTTGAAGCAAGTATCCAATGCTCTGGCTATAACCAGGACATGAGATATTAAGCGGGGATGCTTGCTCAAACTGTGCGATGAGAGCGCTGTGTGGAGGAATGGAGCGGGTTACTTCGAAGATTGGTTGTCCGTCTACTAGTGAAGCGGACAAATTGACACATTCCGAGCCGTGGGATGTTGTCAAGAAACGTACCCAATTGCATTTCCGAATTCGTCGACCAGCTACTTCTTGAATAACATCGTAGCATCCAAATTGCAATCTTATCTGAAAGAAGAGAAAAGTACAAAAAAAAATAAACATGTATGAGAACATTTAATTTGGTCGTTTTTGTTTTAAATTTCACTGTATGGTCTGTACAAGCAGCTATGAACTAAGTCTAACACACGTCTGAGGGATGGCGATATGGCGCCCCACTGTGAGCACTCTTCTGATGCTGGAATGGAGGAGGTATAGAGGGCAAGGATGTGCTCTGTTGTTCATTTTAGTAATGCGTGATCTAGAGAGGTGGAGCTGATTCACATAAAGAGTGACTAGATGCAGTGATGGTCAGAAGGGTTAAATTAATGAAACAATATTGTCAGATGGTTGGTATCTTTTTTTTTTCTTTTCATTTTTTCCCCACTTTTCGTATGCATTGTTTGTTCGTACTGAACAGAAAAAGTAAATGCTGACTGATCAAAATATAAGTATTTTGATTATGTTTGCTATGAGTTTTTAGAAGATAATTAAGAAAAATAGATAATCAACTCTTGGTAAGATCTATGTTGTATAATTAGTGTTACTTGCAATGAATATATAGATTACTGCGCTTGGCCTATTCGCGTTTACGTCTTTATATGGAAAACAAGTAAGTAAGGGATAGTAATAGGTCTTTAGATAGATTTTATTTTTGGTTATTGTCTATTATTGTGTGTAGTATAATATATGATAACTCTTCTTGACATAAGTCCTTACGTTCACAGTGTAGCATCAATTCTCAGAATACATCTTTTAGCTTTGTCATGCTTTGAGAAACATTTCACACACTAACTTCGGAAGAGCGGTAGGGATCGCTCTTTTAGAGTGGAATTTTGAATTGAAAAGAGTGGTTTTCAACGAAAACGCTCTTGCTTTGGATAGAAAATGTGAAATTTCTAGATGGAATTCCGATGCTTTATGGATGTAATTTATTCTTCAAACTTGAAAGAGCAATTTCTCATGTTTTTAGAGTGGTTCACAATGGATTATGGATACTACTCAAGTTTGTTTTCTGCCATTTGTAACCGCGAAGGTTATCGAAAGACGAACCCATAAGCTATACTGTGAAATTTATTGCGTTTAGTTACAAATGACAATAGAAAACCTAAAAACTTTTCTCAGTGACAAAAACATACCAGAAGACGTCAGGAGTAAGATACGTACAAGAAGTGTTTGAACGTTGTTTTTAAGTACCTGACGAAACTAAAGAAATCATTTCGAAGGCGTACTCTCGGAGTTGGTTGGCTGGCTGAGGGAATAAGGCGTTTGATAGCAGGCCTGAAGGTAGCGGGTTCTTTTCTGACTGCCTTTCTTTTCTGAGTCCAGAACAGCAGAAGTGATTGGCATTAATAGAGAGTTCATCTCGCGTTTACTCTCAGCGAAAAGATGCGTGATCTTCGAGTTCAGCATTCACACTATAATTGACTCTTGACAGCATTCCTGAATGCCGTGAAGACGGAGGTAAGAGTGCTGAAACTAAGTCGGCAAGGAACAGAACAGTTTGATATGGGAAAAAACAGGACACACACAATAGTTTGGTAAGTGACGTTGCGAATGGAATTGCGAAAATTCTGGACTGACCTGAGAGTATATGTTGTCGATGTTATGATACTATGGGTGGTCCACCTTAAACTAGCACCTCAAATATGTCGGCTCCTATTTCACATAGAACTTCGAAATAAAAAAGTTAATCACTAACAAGCAAGGTTTCCTAAGTGTCACACCCGAATTTGCTTGAAACTCCTGCAGTCGATAAAGGAACGAAAAGTAAGGCATACGTATTTTTTTTATATCGGCCAACGTGGGGATTTAAGGGGGCAACCCCCCTTCTAAAGTGCGAACATAGGCAATGAGACACCTTTTAGTAAGGCCATAACTACCAATGCACACCGTGGATTTGTTTGGAACTACTGCAGGTAATAAAGGAACGAAAAGTAACACATACGTATTTTTTTATATCGGCCAACGGGGGGGTTGAAGGGGCAAACACCCCCCTAAAGTGCGAACATAGCGAAATTAGATACCTTTTAGCAGAGCTAGAGGCTGTTCCAACATCACCCAGGTTCTATCCCCACCAACATATTTTAATCTTTCCTAGAAGCTTTTGTTATTACACTTTAACTTATAAAGGGAACTGTTTTTTCAGATTTTTGTATTACCATAGACCTCATAATAAATAGGCTTATCACGCTTCCCCATTTCTGGGTGCGCTAAAACTTATGGATTTTTGTTCACAGCACGTGATTTTGAATCCATCCGCTAGGTAGCTCTGCCATAGACGTCATATTCTACTATGAGGTCTATGGCAGAGTTACTTAGCGGATGGATTCAAAATCGCGTGCTCTGAACAAAAAAACATTAGTTTTAGCGCAGCCACAAATGGGGAAGCGTGCTAAGTCTTTCGATTATGATGTCTATGGTATTACCACCCATATAAAGCTTTGAGCAGCTCAAAAATAGGCCTGTAGGTTATGAAACCCAGCCAACTTCAAATCATTGCGGGTTACCTAACCTTAAGGCGCAATAGACCTTGAAATATGTCCTAGTAAAAGGAAAGAAACAACTTTTTTTGTTCTTTAGAGCATACCAAATTGATGAATGCTGTGCTATCGTTCCGTTGTAGAAATTTAAGATACCATCTGATAGCGTATTACCATATAAATGAAACATTTATTTCTGTATATTCTTACTTCCTTTCATTCAGAAAGTGTGTGTATTCAACTTAATAATTCAAATTGTCCAACATGCCCGCTCCTGTCTCCCTCTCTCTGCCGCAATCGTCCTCTCACTCTCTCTCTCTTAGAGTCTTACTCCCTACCCTCTTTATTAGAAGAATTTTATTGTAGCTATTAATGTGTCACTATTAATTTTAAATTTATTTGAAGGCCTTTAGGCATCTGAGCCTCAGGCCGGGATAGGGTGGGGAAAGGATTGTAAAAAGTAGACGGCCAGAGCCTATTTTGTAGGTACAATCCCGGAATTTACCTCTTGTGACTGAGGAAAACCCCCGTAGAACTTCAGTCAATCACTATTTATTAATGTATGCAAGGTCATTTTGCAAATATGATAGTTTTTGTTTCTAAAACTGATTTAGGTATGTAAAGTTCAAATCAAGCATCGGTTATCTTTCCGTAATCCAGTTTGACCATACAATTTCCTGCTATCCATCACAAAAGTAAACACATAAACTACAGCCTGAGCATACATAAACGCAATTCAAATAACAAATAAATAAATAAAATCGACGTAGCAACTTCCACGGATGTGCTTACTTAGGCGTTCAAATTTTAGTTTTCTTACAACACGCTAATTATACAAAAAAGAGAAAATACTAAACAAAAGATCTTAGGGGAACAGTTTACCTAAGAAATTATTTGCATTTAATTAAATTGCACCTGCACCTAAAAATTCGAACAGAGATGTCGCAAGTAATACAACTTGCTTAATAAAAATTGAAGAGCAAATATCCTTGAAATGTCTGAAACATTCCGACAATGAAAGCACGTTCTAAACATTTGAGAGTAAAAGTGTTTAAAAAATTGTAAACGTCCTTCTATGTTTAATTATGAATAGGATATCGCTGAAGGTACTTAATCGCTCCGTAACAAAAATAATTTAAAACAAGTTCTTATAGCCAATGAATGCACATGTATTTACTTAAAAAAGAGCTTGCATGGATTTTTGTTTAAGTTATGGTCTAGTGGTACTCTAGACAGACCACATGTCTGAGGGATGACGTCCCTCGGCAATCGTATATATTCGCACTAATCATATCTTGGACAGAATATTTACCAAATAGATGTGTAATAGCCATAAGCATAAAATATGTTTTGTCTATTTCTCTTAATACTTATAAAAAAACAGACATGATCTGGTAATTGTGTACCTAATCATCAAGGCCGCTTTAAGAGCTGAATTTCGAGAACACCTTCAGAGGTTCCGAACATAAGATTTTCGTAAATAACGGTACCAATATTTATATTACTTTCTACATAAAACTACAAATCTATGGCCTATAAATGAAAGTGTTTTATGATACATTTAAATTATGTTCAATTATTGCTTGAAATATAGAGCATCTGTTGGTAAGTTTTAAATGAAATTACGTAAAAACACTATCGATTATTGAATGTGTTAATTCAATAGCTGAAAATAGTTTGTGTGCCTTTATGACACGTGCTTGAAGCTGTTAATTAACCTACAATATAGATTGTTTGAACGCAATGCCAAACTAAGCCATGTTTAGGACTGATTGTGGAGATTTTGTCAAACGTTTAAGTTGGAGATATAGTTGAGAGTTTACTTAAATTATTATTGTTAAGTATCATTAGTTAAATCTGCTTTTACTGCGAAGTCGTGGAGCTGAAAACTCTACCACCAGTAGCACACATACGTTGAAAGTACGTGGGTTAAACGTTAGTACCAAAACGTAATTTTAAACGTTGTATGTATATGTACCGAAATGTTCGCCTGCTCAACCGTTTATTCAACGTTGAAAATTATTGCGAAAAAACAGGTTGAAACTAAGTAGTGGACGATGAAGAAACATGTTCAGTTGGCCAAAACGGATCATGGTTGCTATCTATTGGTATACACATTACCTGCATTTTATTCGTTGCTTTTATCATGCTATACAGTATTTATTTTTGAACAGTAAATTATCCAACCGTCTGCTGTGGAATTCGAAGTTGGAACTTTCCGCACTCGTCGTTGGTAGCTCGTCACGTTATCCCCTCATCCACGCAGTCACCTTGAGAGTCACTACTCTTTTAGGGTATCTGTAGTAAAAGGCAGTTCTGAACGCAGTCGCCACAAATCCAGAAGCATCGTTTCACCATCATATAAGAATAAGAATAAAGAATACTTTCCTTCTTTCTGTGTTATGTGCATTTTTTCTTCTTTAACACTTTGACCATCACTGCATTATTAAATTTGTATTTCTTAATAAGTGTAATATGTCGCCTTAGAAAAACACATATAAACAGAAATCTATGTTAGTTGAAAACACTTCACATTAACGTCCTATTAATTAAATTAAATGTTCATTGAAATTTAGTTTAAAATTCAATCTGTTTTCAACATGCAAATGAGAACATGAGGAACGTGGTTAATTTTATTTTATTCTCTTCTAAGACAATTTTTGTGCAATTAACTTGGAAAGACACACATGAAGTGTAATCCAGCGCACAGTTCAATATAATAGTTAAAAACATGTCATTTTAAGGTTTATCAACGAAATCAAATTTTTGGTGGAATATAGTTTGAAATTAAACATATTTTCAACATGCAAAAGAGGTCACAAAATAATAGTTAATGGCATTCAAATGTTAATAGTCAAATTTTATTCCATTAAATTAGAAAGAATCCCATGAAACGAAATCTATACCAAAGTTGAAAATAGCAGTTCAATCCACGTCAAACTAACATCTAATCAACAATATCAAGTCTTTGTTGAAATATGATATTTAAAATTAAACGTACTTTTAACGGGTAATCAACAAAATAAACATCAACGTTCAAAACCCGATTGTGTGCTACTGGGAACACCGCTAAATCATATCAAGAAATGACAATCAAATGGTTCCAGATTTGATTTCAGAACAGATCTTATCGACGTTTGGAACTCCTAGATATTAAATTTGCGGAAATTCGGACATTTTTTTCAAATGTACACATTTTTAACTGTCACTGTTTTGGAATACTGAATTCAAAGTGTTTCATTTTCAAGCCCATAAATATAATAATTTACGAAATCGTATTGTTTCAAAATTCGACATTTTTGGAATGCAGCCATCTTAGATTTCGGGATTTAACATGTATAACACGAAACCGAACTCAGTGTTTTTCCGAACCTCAAGATAAAATATTTTACAACATTGTAGATTTTCTAAAATCAGACATATTCTGGCTGCTGCCACACAGTAATCTTATTTCGACTTTAAAACTGACGTTGAATCTAACCCTTGAATCTAAAATTTTATGAAATATAGACAATTTTCCAAAATTATATGTCGCAGTGAAAGATGTTTGACTTTAAATTTGAAGAATTCAGCGCATTTATTAAACCATAGATATGATTTTTGAAGCAATTCATTCAGTTTCAAATCATGCATCTTCTAGCGTTCTCTTGGATTTCAGATCATAAAATATTTTACTGAAGACTCGAGCTCAGCGACCATCAGTATCATTAGATATGAAATTTTACGAAAATCTGATGATTTACAAAATGAACAGGGGTTTTCTTTCTTGTGCCACACCATATTGAATTTCGTAAATCAACACTTGTAGTATAACATATAAAAGCAATTAATAATACATAAATATTTTACTCGCCTGTGAAGAGAGATATTTAGTACCACTAATATTACTTATATTAATGTCCATTTTCGTAACTTTAGGAACTCAAAACAAGTCTTTTGAAAGTAATGGGCTTGGATACAGTGAAAAAACGGTAGATAAAATCGTGTTACTGGTTCAGTTAGTACCCGCGGAGAGTTATTGTACTTGTGCCCAATCTAAGACCGGTATTGAATCAGTTCCCAAACCAGAAATTTTCGGTTACTATACTTTAAGAATATAGGCGGTATTCTGCTACATATAAAGTTCAGGGGTTCATTAAATTTGACACCCCACCCCCCTACACACACACCAAATTTTAGAAATAAATAGCCTATTGTTTTGCACCCAAATTTCGCGTTTTGTACCGCACCGGTTAACAAATTATAAGCTCTTCTATTTTGTGGGGGCCAAGTTAATGGTAGCGCCCCCTCAGTCAAATTTTTCGAAAACAGATAGTGTACCGGTCTGCATTCATTTTGTACCGTTTTGCACCCAAGTTTCGCGTTTTACACCGCAATGGTTAAAAAGTTATAAGCTCTTAAATTTGTGGGGGCCAAGTTAATGGTAGCCCCCCCTATTGCAAAATTTCAAAAACCAGGGAGTGACATATAGTGCAACAGATCGCACTCGTTTTGGACCGTTTTGCACCCAAGTTTCACGGTTTGCACCGCAACGGTTAAAAAGTTATAACCTCTTCTATTTTGGAGGCCCAATTAATGGTAGCGCCCCCTCAGTCAAAATTTTCGAAAAAAAAAAAACAACATATAGTGTACCAGTCTGTGCTCGTTTTGCAGCGCCGTGGGTGAAACGTTATTAGCTCATATATTTTGGGGCAGCCAAATTAATGGTAGACCCCTACAGCAACATTTCAAATTTAGACAGTGATATAGTACAATAAGGGTAAGCGCGCATTGTTGATAAAAAAATTGAGAAAGAAGAAAAAAATCATCCGATTAAAAATGTCACTAAAATTGTTAGGTTCCCGCACTGGTTAGGCCTTAAGCCTGAGACAACACGACTATCGCGGTCGGCTGCTCTTCTTTTAAGATGAAGTAGAAAACACAAAAAGAAAACCATAGGATTAATTCAATTGCAAGCCCGAGACTTTAAATGGACAATTTTATAAACTCATTACATCTTTGAATTTAAAAAAAATATTTATTGCCTTTTAGCATCTTTATCTCTGGCCGGGATAAGCTAGGCAGAGGATGGGGAAGATATCGGCCAGGAACTTACTTAATGTACCATCTCCAGCATTCTCCTGGTGAAAGCGAGGAAACTCTGGAAAAAATGTCAGGATGGTCGGCCGTGGAGTTGGAAACCGCGTGCCTATCCTTTATCAACCGGAAGGCTGCGCCATTACCACCTGGAATACGGGGGCTGAGTCTTTGCATCTTTGAGAGAAGATGAAAGAGGTTCTATTACTTCAGGATAAGCACGGTTGGAAAGATTTTACAACTTGCTATTCGCTCTTGGTCATAGCATAACGCAACAAAATACTATACTTTGTGACTGGCTGTGTAGGACCACAAGAAAGATTGGCTGTAACATTAATACACTAGAACAGTGATGCTCAGCTTACGGCCCGCGGACCAAATCTGATCCGCAACTTTTGCCTTTCCGGGCCGCCACATATGTTGCATTTGTTTACCATAAACGTGTCGCAAGAAGGTTTTATTTCTCCTTCTTAATCTACAGATGAAATTAACTGATCTCAACTGAGAAAAGACAGAGTGCAACCCATGCTAGTAACATAAAATTATGTTTAAATTGTAAGTATCAAAAAAAAATATTTTAATTCTTTGGTTGTGGTGTTTTGCTATTTTCACTTGCTGACTTACGATAAATATTTACTTCACGATAATTTTGAGAGAATTTTACAATGATCAAATATAACTCGGAAGTTGTAAGAGAAAATAACTATTCTTGAACTTAATAAACCACTTCCATAATTATATGCTTGAACACAAATTATAAATTTCTTATTTCACAATATCACTTCCACGTTTCTGCATTTTGTCTTTTTTCTTTGTAGACTTATTTACTTCATATATAAACAATTCAACATTAAACGATTACATACTTTTACTGCAAAACACACTGCTTAAAGACTAAATTACTTCTTACTGTGTAGTTATTTGTAACTACTTCTTTCTGAGACGCAGCTACCGAATTGAGCAATTCGATTGCTAGTGCGCGCGGACAGGTTAAAACACATGCGTAATACAGTACTTCTGCAAACAATAGTTTCATCGCTCCCGAAATAGACCATGTTTCAATTATTATTTTATCACGGTGATTGAAAATTACCAGTGCGCGCCCTGTCATATAGAAGTATGTATTTCTTGTTCGCAATTAAAAAGTCGACAAGAAAAAATGCTACTGCGCGATAGGTCTAAGTTACGTCACCAATTATTTACTTGGATGTCTTCAACAATAACCACTTCAATCAATCGCATCCGTAAGACCGCCTTTTGTTGTGTTAATTTAATTAACTTAGAAGTTACGGTATGAAAATACTTTACTGTTAATCGGTCCGCAAGCTAAAATGAGTGTAATCCAAAAACTATTTGTTTTCACAGAAAAATAAAATGGGGCGGGTCACCAGTTAATTTGTCCCCCGCCCTGAAAAAAGAGCCTTCTTCTAACAATTTAAATGTTGTGGTGAAATACTACTGCAGTGCAATTCCACAACACTATCTATTTCTACTTTTAAAACTTTGACTATCGACTTGTCATTTTCTACCTCCCGCAAAATATAAGAGCTTATAACTTTTTAACCATTGCGGTGCGAAACACGAAACTTGGGTGCAAACGGTGCAAAACGAGTGCAGACCGGTACACTATCTGTTTTCGAAAAAATTGACTGATTGGGGGGACTACCATTAACTTAGCTCCCGCAAAATGTAAGATCTTATAACTTTTTAACCGTTGCGGTGCAATACGCTAAACTTGGGTGAGAAACGGTGCGAAACGGGTGCAAAACGATAGGCTATTTATTTCTAAAATTTGGTGTGGTGGGGGCGCAAAGTTAATGGACACAAAGTTGAGTGCTTTGACATAATCTCTATAATCGATTCTGAGCATGGCTTAGGTTGGTATTGCGTACTTCAGTGCGTTCAAACAGTCAGAATTGTAAGTTAATTAAGATCATGAAGCACGTGTCATAAGGCACACAGATGATTTTTAGCTTTAGAATTTACATATTCAAGAACAGAATAACGTTTTTATGTAATTACATTTTAAACTTACTGCGGCCCGGGTTCAAATCCCAGCCAGGACACATGAGTTGATTTTTCTCGCATATATTCCCACGCCTGACGCGCTGAGGTACACTCAACCTCCTATCAAATTGAGTACCAGAGTGTCCTTGGTTCTTCTGGGCATATTGGGAAGGTAAAGGCGATCGAACGTGGGACTGACCGCCCATCTCACTTTGTACCGTAGATTGAGAATATGTGGAGCGCTACCTCCATATCCCCGATACTCCGTTCACGGCGCATGCGTATCGCACAGGGGATAGTTTTACCCTTTTTACCTTCAACATATAAAAATGCACTATATTTCAAGCACGGGTTCATCATAATTTAAATGAATCATAAAACACTTTCAGTTATAGGATATAAATTTTTAGTTTTACGTAGAAAACAATATAAATAAAAAATCTGATAACGTTATTTACGAAAATCTTATGTTTGGAACCTCTGAAGGGGTTCTTGAAAGTCAGCGATTAAGGTTGTTGATCACCCGCGCCATCTTGGATTTTTATAGTCTTGGTCTTGATGATTAGGTACACAATTACCAGAAAACATCTGAGTTTATAAATATTAGGATGCATTGCATACACAAACTAACTTTTAGGCTTCTGCCCATTACACACCTATTTGATAAATATTTTGTCCATGATATGTTGAATACGATCGCCGAGGGATGTCATCCCTCAGACAAGTGGTCTAGCTAGAATTCCACTAGATCATAGCTTAAACAAAAATCCATATAAGATCTTTTTTAAGTAAATACGCGTGCATTCACTGGCTATAAGAACTCGTTTTAAGTTATTTTCCTTACGGAGCAAGTAAGTAGTACCTTCAGCCGTATCCTATTCATATTTAAACATAGTTATTCATATTTAAACAGGAGGCGGACTTTACATTTTTTTAAACGCTTTTTCTGTCAAATATTTAAAACATAATTTCAACGTCGGAATGTTTCAGATAATTCTAGGATATTTCCTATGCAATTTTCGTTAAGCAATTTATTCTGTGTTCGAATTGTTTAGGAGCAATTTCTTTGAATGAACATACATTTTTAGGCAAACTGTTCCTCCAAGCTCTTTTGTCTAGTTTTTTCTATAACATGTATGTTGCAGGAAAACTAAAATTTGAACACGTAAGAAAAAATAGCCGCGTAAGCCGATACGTCGATTTTTTTTTTTTTTACTTGAATTACATTTATGTATGCTCAAGCTGTATTTTATGTTTATTTTTGTTATGGATAGCAGGAAATTGTACTTTCAAACTGGATTACGGGAAGGTAGCCGATCCTTGAATTGAACTTTATATACCTAATTCACTTAAATAAAAACTATCATATTTGGAACTCACGTAGTTTTATTAATAGTGATCTCAAATAGTTGTAATTCATATAATATGCAGGGTAGGGGAGTGGAGTGAGATTGTGTGTGTGTGTGTGTGTGAGAGAGAGAGAGAGAGAGAGAGAGGCACGATTGTAGGAGGGAGAGAGGAGGAGACAGGAGCGGGCATGTTGGAAAACTGGAATGATTAAGAGAAACACACACACTTTGTGAATGAAAGGGAGTTAGGATATACACAAATTAAGGTTTTGTTTATATGGTAATACAGGTTGTAACTATCAGATGGTATCTTCAACTTATCTACAATGGAACGATGCCACAGTTCGAAAGCTCTGAAGAACAAAAGAGTAAGTTGTTTCTTTTCTTTTACTAGAACATATTACCCTACTATTACGCCTTACCGTTAGACAACCCACAATGATTTGAAGTTGGCTGGGTTTTATAACCTACAGGACTATTTTTGAGGTTCTCAAAGTTTTATGGGTAGGTGGTTTCAATGACTCATTTATACCACCAATACAATTCATTTTATCTTTATCAATGACTCATTTGAAGTTTGATAAGGATTTACATCTGGTGTACAAGAAGTGCACTTTTTTTTTACAGCGCTGTTGCTACTTTAAAGATATTTATACAAGAGAAATATCATTGATCTAACATTAAGAGAATAAATTGAAAAGTATAAATGGATAGGAAATTTTATATTGTTTATAATTTATGTAATCGACCTATTTTTTATTGTAACAATAACTGTATGCTACTTGTAGAAAGGCATAGGGATTAGTATATGCCATTCAGTGAAGAAGTAGAGCGTTTTACAAGACTATTGAATCTTCGTTATCACTATTTTAAGTATTGAAGTACAGAAAATGAAACTTCCATTTTGGCTAATTGGTAATGATGAAGGCAATCCTTGTTCCATTTTCGATATTGTATCTCGTCAATTTGACACAAAATGTATACTTTCAGAGATTGTCGACACCTCAGTTTTCTCTCGGGTTTGCTCTCCTAATTTTTCGTAGACATTTGTAAATTAAAATTAATAAATAAATAGAATAACGGATTTTATTCGCTTTTCACAACAGAAATAGTATCAGTAGAGGGACGATGGAGTGTTCGATTTTTTAAATTATTATTACCAAAGTGTTATTTCTGTCTGTTATGGACTACCTGACCAACTATACGTTACAGCAAATCACGACCATGGTATGATGCAATATCGTTTAACAATTTTGCTTCTAATTTTCTCATCTTCCCTTGCCAGTATCTTCCTAAGCAGTGTGGGGTGGGGGGATCAAGAAATCTTGATGGATCTTGAATTCGGTGTTTGTATGAGACGTAGATTCCGAAATCACTATCAGAAAAGTTGACATTTTGTAGTAAAAATATACGATCTCTTAGCGTTACTGTTCGTATTTCGAAATATTGGTGATCCACAAGTTTCTGAAATTTCTTGTTGTTCGAAATTATTGTTTATTTAAGGAGACTACTTGTTGTAAGCGAAGGAATCAGTAATTTGCGTCTGGTTTTAACTGCTGATGATTTTGTTGTAGATTATTATTCAAATTTTGTGCTCTGTCACTGAGGCAAAAGCCTGTTTACACCACGTGGTTGTTGCATATTCATTCTCCTCCCTCACGACTGACTTTCTCTGGAAATTACTGCTTTTGTTCTTGAGCTGTTAGGTCTGTAGTTTCTGCTTCGACTTGTGGAATTACTCTATCATATTTGTTTTATTGGTTGGCGCTATTTATTACGAGGTATTCTACTCCATTTATCTGTGAAAGAACCTCCATCATACAACTCATCACATTCCGAACAAGACTGTTTCTCCTACTGTTTTTTATCTAATGTAAATCAAGTCTATAGTCTTCTCACTTCAGTGATTGTAGCTAGTCATATAGTCCTGCAACGATTCAAACTCTGTTTTTTTAACAACTCATTCCTCTTAACGTTTTCCTGGTATTGATACAGTTTAAAAATTTGCTTATTGCTTTAGGAAAGCACTTCATATACGAGCACCCGTACATATCATGATCTACCTGGAGCGTGCTACAAAAACAGTCTTCATATCTGATGGCAACTCTCTGGCACTATTTTTAATTTAATATTTTTATCATCTTGACATCATGTTTTTATATGAATTTTGTACTTGCGTTGAAAAGACCAAATGTACAAAATTTATTGTTGCTAAGTTACTGTCAACAATGTATGGCGATACATTCTAAGTCATTAACTGAGGACTGACATGAGCAAATTATAGATTTATCCAGTTTAAACATAAGATTAAAATCCGCCCTTTCGATGTGATTAATAACATGTTTTGAACCTATAAAATCGATCCCTAGTTAAAAAGCAACCTTGAACTTAATAAAATAAAATAAATAAATCACGTCAAAGTTAGAGCTAGACCTAGGCTAGATAGATACTCAGTTACAATATATTCTCTCTTACTGCCACCGTCGAGATTAATAATAACATTTGGTGAACTTGGATATTCCTTTCATAAATACACAGATTTTTGTGGTTGCTGTGAGTTTAGTTGCATAGATTGCTTTCGGTATTGAAGTTGTTGTTTAATTTGGTATGGAATTTCTGAATAAATATTATTTTAGACCTTAAATAACAACCTAGAAGAAATTGAACTTTTTTTATATGTAGTTTTTCTATAACCTTTACATACATAAATTTTCGAAATTCTTGGACGAGACTAACCAAGTCTCTGAGTGAGCGCAAGGAGGAAGATAGGAGCCAGAGCCTTTAACAAAGTGACATCTCGACATTCAATTTCTGGAACTGAAGAAGGGTTCTGCGTACATCTCATAGATAGTGCGCATGTAGTTGCGGACGACAAAACCACTGCCCACACAGCACAGCATATTCCAGGAATATTCCATTTGAACTCTCAATAGAGTAATATTTCTGTAACAATGCCGCGAATACTACCCAGAAGTATAATGTTTGGCATCTAGTAGGAATATACGCACAGTCATTATGTCTTTCTAAAATATTCGCACAGAATAAAGATATCGAACATAAAATATGGTGCAGGATAAATTAATCCTGTATTTTAGCGCTATAAGGATTAAAAGAAGGCACCTCCAATCTTTCCTAGGGGAACATTAACATATTTAGATACTTATTCCATGTATGATCAAGCAAATGAATGCAATATTCCAGGTTTGTTCCATATTCTTCGAGGAATGTTCCTGGGATATATGGGGGAAATCTGTGAGACATTAAACGCAGTGGTTACGAATCCACTCTAAATTGTAGATGCAGTTCTTAGGACGTCATTAAATGGAAGGTAATGGCCGATACTTCATTGATTTAGTAAGGCCTATCTTGTTTCATTGAACTTCGTGGCACAACGGGAGAAGACCAATTATAATCATCATTGTATATCTTTTAAAGTTGTCTGTATACCTATCATAACATATCTCGTTCCTAAGTACCCTTTCGTTTATTCCAAAGATTTGTTTCGTGTAAAAGTTTAAAATACTATTTGGTCCATTGCTGTGTATCCTAACTTATCCTAATTTTGTTGTTTTAGACACGAAAATTGTTTTAAGTCTTGCCAAGAAGCTGTGACTAAGCGTGTGCTGTTGATCATATAATGCACTATGATTCGTGGAAATTCATGTTCATTGTGTGAGAAGTGCACCTACTGCAGGGCTGCAATTAATCATCAGGGACACTCTACATCTACCTCCGAGAACATAATAGCAACATGCAAAATGCCCGTGTTTCCCATCACCTGCAGACCACAAGACATCATTCAAACAACCAACGCATTAGCAAATGAGGTCAATTGTTAACAGATGAGCAATCCCATATCTTTTGTGTTATGTGAAAATAGTGCCATTTATCCCTCCCCCTCCTACTAGGTGGCGACACTATCGATGAAATTTTTATCCGAAAATCTTTGTTTAAAAAAAAAAAACAACTAGATTCCTGTCATTTTCCCCTAACTTTAGATGCTTTTTTTTTTATCACTGAATTGAATTATGGGTGAAACAGGTCTATGAAAATGAAAGCTTTTTTTTTTCTTTTTCTTTTTAAAGAAAAATATAATAATGAAGGTTAAAAAAGAAAGCCACCAGAGAATAATAAAAGCATCTGAAGTCAAAAATTCTTCCCCATATTCTTGTTTCACGCTTTTTTGCGACACCCGCTGTTCACTTGTTCCTCGTCTAATGGCTGCCTCTCATTACAAGATTGCTTCCATCATGGGAGATCAATATGGAAGCAATGACGTTGCATAATCCATGGCCACCGCGAGCGGGCCTTAGTGATCAGCTTTTTTTTTATATAACTTCTTTTTTTTGTTCCGGTGTTCTTTCAACAAACATTCCGATCTGACATGATTATACAAGATCGTGTTTCGTTGAAGACAGGCCGAAGGGCAACAGTGTCCAAATATTGACTGCTATTGCCTTGTTATATTATTTTCTTTTCTAAAACATTACCAATCACAGATTATATCGTTCATTGCTTTCTGTTTCGCAATTACTAATAAATAATAATTGATTACTTTTCATGATTATTTAGAATGGATTTTGCGCAATTATTACTGATGATAGTCAGGAAGAGTATTTTCCCACAGAATTAGCATAGATCAGGGTTTCTCAGAGTAGAGTATGCGTACCAGTACTGGTACGCGAACCTTCAGATATTGGTATGCGAGCTTGGGGGGAAGAATAAACAATAAATATGTAACTGACGCAACACATGTATCACTGATTGAACGATGGAATATCCAAGATTCTCCAAAAATATGATTTCAGTAACCCAGGATAAGAAAAACGGAATCGTAATTTTAAGTTTGTGTTAGCTAAAAACAAAATAAAAAAAAAAACTTCCTTTAGTAATGCCTGATACACACTCCTTTTCAAAAATTTTACTCTCATAAAAACAATGGCTTTTAAACTACACTTATGTACAACATTGCCAGATGTATTTCAAATATAAATAAATGAAAAATCATATATCTATTAAATGCTCTTGAAATAAAAGAGTTGTTTACTGGAAAAGGCAGATTTAAATTTAAATTTTATTTAAGACAATTTTGGCTCACAAGGAGACGGCGCCAAAATGTACATCCACTTTGCAATTAAATACATATGCGGCGAAAGTACATTGCAAATAAAGGAACACGTGTCCCGGCATTCGCCCATATAGACCCGCGCTAACGTAGAAATTATTATTGTCTAGAATAGAGGGCTTAGCCTGCATGGATTATCGATATTTTGATTTATAGGAGAAACGCGTCATGTTGTCAAGGTGAAAGTAAATTAAAAATAAGCCGATACGTGTCCCGGCATTATTTCGTATAGGAATTCGGTCGCCTGCAAGGAAGCGAAGAATTTACGGTGTGAGGATGGTGACATGAATTCCTGGACACTTACGCACAGTTCTCTGGCTGCATGACCGGTCGGCCGCCCAACCATTAACACCCAAGTGTATCACTAAGGTGACAAAGTGCCCTTGGGTGGCCGAGAGGTTAGCACTCTCGCTGTATGTATGCATTGACCCAGGTTCGATTTCCACTGGAGGTATACGTTCACCTGTAGGCGCCCTCATCATCTTAATGCGATGCAAGGGAATCGCACACTACCATCGGTTCACCTTGGCCAGGTACCTCGATTTAGAGACCTGCCACCGGGTATATTGACATTATTATTATTATTATTATTATTACTCGGCCCAGCCATCAATTTCAGTGTACATTTTACCCAGGCTGTCCCATTTTCCCTGTGGTGTAATTTCACCTTAGCAACTTACCTGCAATATACTTCCCAGCTCCAGTTATATCTCTCTCCTCCAGGTGAATATATATACCACTTTCTTTCTTCAAGCATCCTGGTTAGGATGCGCGTGCTTCGTGCGACATGGCGATGTATGTACTGTATTCATACTATGCGTACTAACTTTACTTTACTTTCGCCACGTACCAGCGTAGGCAAAGCAAACTTCGCGTCGTAGAACAGCTGTTTACAACATAGGTCTACACTGGAGTAAAGGTTATCGGGAAAGAACAAGTGAGCAGTAACCTAGTTGCACACCTTGCAAGGTAAGGTCATAAGCGCGCGGCTACATTACAGCAATTGTTCTTTTTTACTCTTGCAAATAGCAGTGTTGGAGCAAACGCCGAAATACCTATCGGTTTATTTTAAATTTACTTTCACCTTGACAACATGACGTGTTTCTCCTATAAGTCAAAATACATGCAGGCTAAATCCTCTATTCTAACCAATAATATTTTTTCTACGTTATCGTGGGTCTATATGGACGAATGCCACGACACGTGTCCCTTTATTTTCGATGTACTTTCGCCCCATATGTGTTTGGTTGCAAAGTGGATCTACATTTTGGCGCCGTCTCCTTGTCAGTTGAAGTATGAATGGATGATGATGGAAAAACTGGTGTAATGAAGAAGGTAGAAGGAAACGGGAGAACGCCGAGAAAACTTACACACATGGTGTTTATCCATCACAAAACGCACATGACACGAGCCGAAATCGAACCGGGAACCCCAGGCACCACAGATGAGCGCTCTACCAGAAAGACACAGCACCCTCCTCCCACTGGAGAATGCAGATTTGAGCTATTTAACTGAAATAAATTAACTGTTTCTGTTTATTTTTTAACTTTTACTTTGTGATAATTTTCGTGCGCCAAGGAAAACAGGGAAAATCTCAGTCAGCATGGCTTCCACCGGGGATCAATCCCAAGACTTAATGATTACAAGGGAAGCACGCTACCGAATATTCTACCTTGTCTGTAATATAATAATTACTGCCAATATAATCGAATTGAACTTTAGAATTTAATTAAAGGTTTTTAGGCAAGTTTGGCTCAGGCCTGGCAGTGTAATCATGCAATTTTAAATAATAGCATTGAAAATTTCGTAATAGTACTTGGAGGTACGGTAAAAGATGAATTTTAGTTTAGTGATACGCCAACCTAAAAGTTTTGAAACCCCTGCCTTACATAAAGTTGTTTCAGTATACCGGTATTTTTGCGTCGCCAATAAAACTTGGTTTACGCAGGATATTATCAAGCGGCCGTAGCTCAGTTAGTACACAGTAAAAGATAGCTGTGTTAATTCAACACAATGCGGTGTCCCAGCGTGACTACCACTTTTGTGTGTTAAATCAACAGAACACACGGTGTTGATTTCGGTACTGGGAGAAAAAAAAGGTACGGATGCAGCTAGATTTGAACATGGGTTGCTCAGTTAGAAGTCGAGCGTCTTACCGACTTCGCTAAATCGTCAGACGGAATGAATACTAGATTGAAACAATATAGAGGATAAAAATAAATGTTGCTGAGCCCCAAACACAAACAAAGTTACTCTCACGACTTATGACATGATTTAATCACTTTTCCATTGGTCAATTAGGGATCACAATCCCCATTTATTGAGAATATGTTCCATTTCTATGAAAGCAAGCGCAGCATTTGACATGTTACGATAAGAAAGCAGTAATGCTGCTCAAGTGTTTGACTATCGCCATCTTGCTTGCTTTCATAGAAATAGAATATTCTCAATGAATGGGAATTCTGGTTCTCACCTGACAAACAGGAAGTGATTAAACCATGGGATAAGTCGTGCAAATAACTTAGTTTGTTTTGGGGGTTCAGCAACATATATTTGAACCAAAACACTGTTTAAATCTATAGTGTAGTCGTTTAATTCAAATGTTGTTAACTAAATATCGTTTGCATCTACTACATTTTCTATATGACGGTTTAGCGAAGTTGGTAAGACGCTCGACTTCTAACTGAGCAACCCATGTTCAAATCTCACTGTAGTCGTAACTTTTTTTTTCACAGTACCGAAATCAACCCCGTGTGTTGTGTTGAACAAAAGTGGTAGTCACGCTGTGACACCGCATTGTGTTGAATTGACACAGCTATTTTTTGCAGTGTAGAGTGTTCACTTAGCAATCGGAAGGTCCTGGAAACGATCTCAGTGGCCGCCTATCCTGATTGATGTTTTTCCAGTTTTTGTTTCTCAATCATAGCAGGCAAATCTCCAAACTAGACCTTGGCCAACGACCTACCAATATTCTCTCCACCACCTTAACCCGGCATGAGACAGTGTTGTCTAAGTCATAAATGAATTCAATTCAAATGTAGCAAACAAAGTCGTAATATGACATATTTACCAGCCTTAATCAAACTGAAAAACAAGAAAAGAAAAAATAACCAAGGTGTATGTCACGTGAGGCAAGGGAAACCGAAATCTGTAATATTATCCGACCTTAACGTAACTTAACCTATCTCTCTCATTTTCAAAACCTACACTGAATAGAGAGAGAGAGAGACAGAGACTTTTTGGACACTTTATACAACTTTTGGACACTGTATATGGACACTTTTGGACACTGTATATGGACACTTGGAATATAAAAGATATTCCGAAACCAGACATTTTTAGACGCATTCGTAGGAGATCATAAGTATATATAATGTTAAAGTTAGGCTACACAAGGGTTCCAACTTGGGAGATCAAACTGAACTCCTTACAGTTGTAAAGAAAATAAACATTTGGCGATAAATCGGAAGCTGCTTTTGGAAGGTGATTTGTATCAGTGAAATGGATAGAGGCAGCTAAAATGTGATGTCAACAGATAATCAGTGTTGCCAAACTTGCGAAGTTATTTTTTAAAACAGATACTACGACCGCTTATTAGATATTTAGTATTCACCAGTGATGATAAACATTACACATGAAACACAGAATGCCGTGTTGTGAGTTGTGGCTATTATACCAGGTTTAAAGTTTGGTAAAAGAAAACTTTATATCAGATTGGCAGCAGTGGTAACTCGAAAGACATAACATCTTTTATTCCTAATATTAATTTTATTAATACAAATGAATTCAAAAAATCTAGATTTTACTATAATAGATAATTTATGAATTTCTACTAAACATTTTGTCGATTTTGGGTTCTTAGTTGGAATCTCTGTATAGGATGATTTTACACTTCAGGGTGAAAGTTTAACGCTTTCGTCTTCGTTCGCTTGGGAATTAGATTCTGAATTCGCTGAATGAAATCTGTGAAATGGAGAGAATTTCGACGCTCTCGGAAAGCTTTTTTATTCGTTTGTGAGACGCGAACATTTTATCGTTTCGATAAAAGAGTTAAACATTTTGAATTCTATTGTAATTTAGAAGCGTTGAAGTATCGAAATGAGCAACTACCCATGTTCAAGTATTCAGCAATTATTAAATAATAAATATGAACATATAAAAATATATTTTGAAAGAACAAAAGAAGAAAAATTGTTGTCCCGGGCGGGACTTTAACCCGGGACCTTTTACTCAAGAAGCCGAAGCCTTGACCAGTCATCCACGAAGGCGACCTGGCAAATGAGGCTTTCGATCTTGTATTTAAAGTGCATGTGTTACGCAAGAACTCCGGTCACGTGTCTTATTTTTTGGCTATGTTCTACCAGTTTAAAACATCTAAAAAATGCATGGTTATAGAACCACTAAAAATTGTGTAACCTCTCTAAAAATTTAAATTTGGTGCCAACATAAATGAAACAATTACCATCTTGTAGAGTTTGAAAAAATGTTCAATTAATTAAAGGTCATTGTAGGTGCAAATCCGACCGAGATATCGCTAAACTACCAAAAAACACACTTTAATTTATTTTTAGGTTAGGTTAGCATCTTTTGAGATGAAATTTGGTGGAGAATTATCATTTTTGATACTGAATATGGTAGTATTTTTTTTTATCACCATTCATTCCAAGGCACTTTTTACCATCTTACCCTGCTAGGGCCTTTGAACTTAGAATAATATTTTTTTAAGAAAAGAAGAAGACAAAATCTTAACTTTTTTCACTAATTTTAGAATATACGAAAAACGCAAGAAAAATTCAAGAAATCAATTATTAATCATAAATGTGAACAATTTGACAAAATGGGTACTAGCGCACAGGAATAATCCTTGGAAGGGATTCACAAAAGCTGTGGTAAGTGAAAAATTTAACGCAAATTCTAAGACTCCCGTAAGTTTGTAAAGTACACACGAATTCATAGAAGTCAGATACACAAAATGTACGGAAACCCATTTGTGGGAATTAACAGGGGAATGAGGGGAAAATTAACCATGGGAATCTGCATCTGGGAACACGTATAATGCAGAATATTAATTTTATCGCGTTATTTTCATATCATCAACATATCGTCCTCCCCTATAACAATACCTTAATTCGCACACTGTTGCAACATTACAGAATTTTTCCAGGTTTTGTCCTCAACAAACACCGGGATGATACCTGGAAACACTTGGCCGCATTCTTCCAGTGCCCAGCGTCCGTGGCTTAGTAGTACGCCTCGCGCATGAATGTTTGTGTGTGTGATTTTAACTTAATTCTAAGAATATCAGTTTATACAGGATAAAGAGGTATGTCAAATTGAACAAGTAAAACCTGCTTAGGATGAACAAATTACCAAAACAGTTCTAAAGCGTTGACTTAGCATTCGGAAAGTCCTGGGATCGATTTCAGCGGCCGACCATTGTAACTTAGGCTTCCCAAGATTTTTCTTCAGCGATACCAGCCAAACGCTGTGATGATGCCTATAAAATAGGCCCTGGACGTCTACTTTCCAACACACTCTCCCAACCTTATCCCGGCTTCATCCTCAGATGCCTAAAGTCCTTAAAATATTTTAAAAAAGTAATTTTAGTCCACTTAAACGACATAAATCAATTCACACATGCACGCAAATCATATACTATAGATGGGAATATACGAATATAATATATTGCGTGTCAGGAATAGTACGGTACCTCCCGCTCGTTCTTCATTGTCAATTATGTCGTGGGTTCGATCCCAGCGGCGGATCATCCAGACTGAGATTTTTCCAGGGTTATTCCTCAGTCACACCACTCAAATAGCGGGATTGCACCTTCAACATAGGTACTGGCCGACACCTTCCCGAATCCTTTCCCCTTCCCTATCCCGGCCTAGCCTTAGATGCCCAAAGACCATTAATAAAATTCAAATTCATTGTCAATTCGAAGTGCCTAATGTTAATTACAGGACATATAGATTAAATCCAATTTTAATATATTCTGGTAGAAAAAGCTCACAAATAGAAGCAGAAATAATGTTTGAAAAAAAGCATTATTTGAAAAATAATTTTAAATAAAATTTAAAGAATAGAAAATTGTGTTTACCAGCGTTTTAATTGATGAGCCCAATTTTCTTTTTTAAAATGGATTCATCAGGGTTTAAACTCGTGACCCCAAGCACCAGATACCAGGGTTTGAACTACTTGCTTTATCAGACACACGGAATCACATAAATAAGACAACTTCTAACGAGCCAAGCATCTGTTTTTTTATTTGCTCCTGGCAGCCAATCCCATACCATCTACACAAACTGAATTTTTAATTAACTAAAGTCACTGATTCCCGTCCACCCCTGTTCCTACTGCATCTATGCATACCCCAACGTAGATTGATGTAGTAAATCGCATATTCTAACGCAAAGTTAAAAAGTAGTGGTGACAAGGTATAACCTGGTTTCAAACCGTTGCTAATCTTGAAACTATCTGACACGTTATTACCTATCCGTACTCTGCTTATGGGGTCGCTCAGACACATCTTCACTAGCTGAACCATTTTTTTCGGAATTCCAAATCGTATCAGGATACTGTATAACTTTTTCCTTTTGATAGAATCATATGCTTTCTTAAAATCAATGAATATCTGGTGAACCGTCCCGTTATTCCCATTTCTTCTCCAAAATTTTTCTCAAGGCGAAACTCTGGTCCAACGCGGATCTATTTCTTCTAAATCCACATTGATGATCTCCAATTATTTCATCTACGTATGCACTTAGGCGTGTTAACAGAACATTACTTAATATCTTGTAACTAGTTGGAAGTAACGAGATTCCGCAGTAATTATTACAGTCCGATTGATCGCCTTTTTTGTAAATCGGAACTATTATTGAGGTTTTCCATTTCTTTGGGAGCTGTTCTTTTCTCCATATAGTACTTATCAATTTATGTAGTTCCTTGATTAGTGCCGTTCCTCCCGCTTTAATTAATTCCGCTGGAATATTGTTTATTCCTGGTTATTTGAAATTTTTCAGTTTCTTTAGCGATATTTCAATCTCGACCTCGCAAGGTGAAACAGTTCCGCCGAATACTCCTTGCGCTCTTGTTACGGGGTTTGATTCGTGGTTGTTTGCGCGCCAACGATCGTGCTGCCCTCAGCAGCAAGAACTCGCAACTGAGCGGCTGTCCCGCCAGTTGTTATTTCGGAATGGTGGGTTGAGCACCTATTGATTATCGTCATCTATTATTATAGAATGTCTTCACGACTCTTATTATATTGAAGTGCCAAAAGTTTGTAATAGTGCTTCGGTTGGTAATGTATTGTAGAGTAGTTATGTTGTAGTAGTGGTAGTTGAATAATTTTGGAATCGAACTTGGTGGGTTTGTCTTAGCCGTCCGGTATATTGGAATTGAACCCGGTTGCACGTGCTATGAATAGACGCCATTTCGTGTTCGTATTTAATGTTCATGATTAAAGTTCAACATATTTTATATTGTGTTACTCTAAATTACCGAATGAGATAATTCTTGCGTCATAGGAAGAAAGTAGGAAAATCAGCCTTTATAATTTGTTCGTTGTGTGCGATGATTGAAATGTTGAACGACTGTTGTATATTTAAGTATGTTTGGCAGCGGAGCTGTCTGTATTAATTTTACTGTGGAGGTAGATTTATTTTTAACTACCAGGCAAATCAAGTATGATTCAGTAATATGCTAAGAAATGTACGAGTCGATAATTCACATAGTGGGTCAATCTCTTGTGGCCGTATTCTTTTTGAACATCTAAATTCCCCTTTGAAATTATTCAGTGTGATTGGTAATAATAGTTACATATTTCAAAGATTGCACTCAAAGTTAATTGTGAAGAAAAGTAATTGGATTTTTGGTAAAGATTGTGGCACATGTTTGAACAGCGACAAATTGTAGGCGGCTTTAATGATCAACCTAATTGTCCGAGCACTACATTAGAAAGGCACTAAAATAAATAAATAGTATTGTATGTGTTAAGAGTTAGGTATATTATCGTTATTTGCTCTTGTTACGAATATTGTGCTTGTTGATCCGACTTCAGGATATTGTGAATAAAAGTGTTGTTAACATTCAATTCGTGAGTATGTGTTCATGTCTTAGTCTTCCAAGTAGCAGAATAATATTTATGTTCTACACAGCGCTTCTAACGTGAAGATTCTATTTCCCTAGTTGTGTCGGCTTGGTATGATTGCGGCATTAACTTTAGTTGCAGTTATTCCACGCCAGTTACATAACAT
>JAGDQP010004237.1:49962-85581 GCA_022664845.1 Lepisma saccharinum
ACCAAAGGGAAAAGAAATCAAGGATGGAGAGCTGTGGTACCTGCTTCAATGACTAATTCTATTATTAGCTTTTTCCACAATTCTAGCATTGGTGGATGCCATGCTGGGTTACAAAAGACAGCAGCAAAAATAGCATCTAGGTTTACTTGGAAGAGAATGTTTCCCGAAATTAAAGAGAAAATTCGGAGTTGTGACATCTGTCAGCGAACGAAAGATGGAACTAAGAATAAATTAGATTCTTTTTATAGTAGAAAAGTTCTTAGGCCCAATCATACATGGTATATCGATACCATCGGTCGTCTGCCATCGAGTAATTCTTGTGAACATGCACTCGTAATAGTAGATGCAGCTAGCAAATTCGTATTTCTTGAACCATTGCGTAAATTAAATTCCAAAACCATATGCGCGAAATTGAAGAAATTATTTTTGCAAGTAGGCTTCGTAATGAAGATAGTGCATGATGGAGCTAGTGTATTTGTGAGTGATTATTTCAAGCACTTTCTATTTTCATTTGGAATTCAAGACGTTACTATTTCGCCGTATAATCCTCAAACGAATAATGCTGAGAGAACGAATCGATTTGTGAAGAATATTTTAAGGGCGTATAGTGATGTAGAACAACGAAACTGGGCATTTTATTTACCGCATGCGGCTTATTCTATAAATTCTAGTATGAATGAAACCACTCAAGTGTGTCCTTCTGAGTTGTATCTGGGGCGGAAGCTATATAATCCGCTGGATGCACGTTGGTTTTATGAAGTCGATATGGAACAAGAGAGTGATAGTAAAGAATTGTTTCGAATAGCTGCTTTGAACATAGATAAAGCGTGGAAACGGCGCGAAAGAATTTACAATAGTAAGCGAATTCCATGTACGTTATCAGTAGGTGAACTGGTACTAGTCAAGAATTTTCAAAAATCTTCTATAGCCAAAAGATACAATCCAAAACTGGGAAATCTTTATTCTGGTCCATTTGAAATTTTAAATTATCCGACCATGAATACAGTTTGGCTTCAATCAAAGTCAAATCCGAATGTAAAAATCAAACGCCACGTACAGTTCATTAAGAAATACGTTCAACCTCGCGATGTATGAAGTATTTATGTATCCTATTGTATGTATTGATTGAATTGTATTTATATTTTGGTATATCTCATGTCTGATATAAATTTTGAGAAAGAAAATAGTTTTGTGAATTGATATTTGGAGAATAGATATATATTTATTGTGTAAACTTTGTTATGTTTGTATACTGTGGTGGTGTTATTTATTTTCACAGGATGTTGTATGTCAACGTCTGTGGTTCGATTTGTAAACTCTTCAAACTTCTATACGGATTGTGTTCCTTTGGTTGGAATTTCTTACAGCTATACCATGCTATGGAAGGATACTTAGACTGTACTAGATAGGAATGGATTCGCGTACTGTAAGTTATATAATTTCCATATAGATTTGAGCCGTATTCGTTGGAAGTATATATTTATTATTTCAGGCGGGGGAGTTATATATGAAACAGTTCCGCCGAATACTCCTTGCGCTCTTGTTACGGGGTTTGATTCGTGGTTGTTTGCGCGCCAACGATCGTGCTGCCCTCAGCAGCAAGAACTCGCAACTGAGCGGCTGTCCCGCCAGTTGTTATTTCGGAATGGTGGGTTGAGCACCTATTGATTATCGTCATCTATTATTATAGAATGTCTTCACGACTCTTATTATATTGAAGTGCCAAAAGTTTGTAATAGTGCTTCGGTTGGTAATGTATTGTAGAGTAGTTATGTTGTAGTAGTGGTAGTTGAATAATTTTGGAATCGAACTTGGTGGGTTTGTCTTAGCCGTCCGGTATATTGGAATTGAACCCGGTTGCACGTGCTATGAATAGACGCCATTTCGTGTTCGTATTTAATGTTCATGATTAAAGTTCAACATATTTTATATTGTGTTACTCTAAATTACCGAATGAGATAATTCTTGCGTCATAGGAAGAAAGTAGGAAAATCAGCCTTTATAATTTGTTCGTTGTGTGCGATGATTGAAATGTTGAACGACTGTTGTATATTTAAGTATGTTTGGCAGCGGAGCTGTCTGTATTAATTTTACTGTGGAGGTAGATTTATTTTTAACTACCAGGCAAATCAAGTATGATTCAGTAATATGCTAAGAAATGTACGAGTCGATAATTCACATAGTGGGTCAATCTCTTGTGGCCGTATTCTTTTTGAACATCTAAATTCCCCTTTGAAATTATTCAGTGTGATTGGTAATAATAGTTACATATTTCAAAGATTGCACTCAAAGTTAATTGTGAAGAAAAGTAATTGGATTTTTGGTAAAGATTGTGGCACATGTTTGAACAGCGACAAATTGTAGGCGGCTTTAATGATCAACCTAATTGTCCGAGCACTACATTAGAAAGGCACTAAAATAAATAAATAGTATTGTATGTGTTAAGAGTTAGGTATATTATCGTTATTTGCTCTTGTTACGAATATTGTGCTTGTTGATCCGACTTCAGGATATTGTGAATAAAAGTGTTGTTAACATTCAATTCGTGAGTATGTGTTCATGTCTTAGTCTTCCAAGTAGCAGAATAATATTTATGTTCTACACAGCGCTTCTAACGTGAAGATTCTATTTCCCTAGTTGTGTCGGCTTGGTATGATTGCGGCATTAACTTTAGTTGCAGTTATTCCACGCCAGTTACATAACAAAGGTTCGGGAATCCACGGTTCTGCGGTATGGATTTCAAATTTCTCTGTTTATTCCCCGTTGTGTACATTAAGAAGTTTATCAAAATAACTTTACCATACATCAACAATTTTAGTCGGATCCGCCTGAAGATCTCCAGTTCATTTCTAATCATTCCTAACCTCAGCTGGTAACCTTTTCTTAACGAGTTTACCCCTTTGCATAGATCTTGTATGTATATGTCTTGCTGGTTTCCTCTATCTCGTCAATCTTCTGCGTCATATATTCTGGCTTTTTGTTTTTGAACGCGCGTGTGGCGTTTTGTTTCGCGTTACTGTAGTGATTGGTATTTGCTTCGCTTTTATTACTTAGCCATCGTTGCCTGGCTTATTTTCGTACCTCATGAAGTTTAAGGCATTCTTCATCAAACCAAGGTTTGTTTTTCTGTTGTTTCTTCTCACCTACACGTTCCTTCGCTGCGCTCTTAATTGTTTCACGAATTGCCTCCCACATCTTACTTACATCAATTTCATTATTAATATTATCATTATTATTACTCGAGTCGGCTAAGATTTCGAACCTATTTGAGAGTTCGAGTTGGTAATCTGCTTTTATGCTCGGATTATTTAATCGTATAAAAGTTAATCCTTTTAAACGACTATTCTTTTATCTTCTCTCTCTGTGTGTGTGTGTGTGTGTGGGTGTTTTCGAACAAGGCAAGTTTTCTTGCATAACATACTGATAAATCCTGCATATTATTATTTTCCTTCCCTTTGCTTTAATTCCTATCTCTTAGAACTTAACGTGAATGTAATTTCTGCCGAACTTTCTCGTGGTTCTCTAAATGATACTCAAGAACTAATTTTTTCTTCCTCAAAATGGAGGAATATCCTGCATACCATGTTTTCGCGCATATTTGTACTGTCATGTTGGTTGTCTAACTATTAGGCGTACAATGAAAGAATTCTCAAGGAGGTAATCGCTTCTATTTCTTATATATCCAACCTCCATTTACTTTTGTAAGTAACTGCACGTTTAGCCTGTATCTGGGTTTGGCGGTGTAGTAAACATATAGAAATTTTAATTTTTTAAATTTTATTTATGGCCTTTAGGCATCTAAGTCTCAGGTCGGGATAGGAGAGGAGAAAGGATTCAGGAAGGTGTCAACCAGGGCCTATGTTGAAGGTGCCTTCCCGGAATTTGCCTAGTGTGATTGAGGGAAAAAACTGGATAAACCTCAATCAGGATGGTCGGTCGCTGGGATCGAACCCACGACCTCGCAAATGCTACGGAAACGCTCTACCACTAAGCTAGTGCGACTCGCTGTAAACATATAGGAATCTACTATAATTTTTAAACAAGTTAAATAAAATGTTCATGGCATAGATGAGACCAGAAAATTTTGCAGAGAGAGAGTTATCAAGAGGAAGTTATCTGTATTTCTCCATAATTTTTGAGCCGACCAGGAAACGTGTGGATGGAGATATTAGGCCAGCGGCTCGAAGGTCGCGGGTTCGAATCTCGCCAGGGGCATGGATGTTTGTAGGTTTTTAACTATCACTGCCTTCACAATATAATCGTGACGGGCCGAAGTCAAAAGTTGCTAGAATGGCCCATACAAAATAAAATTTAAAAGGTTTTTCCATAATTTTTGATGCGGGTTGTCATCAATGCTTAAATTTAATTGGGTATGTTTCAGATTCAATTAAGATTAAAATATTGCCTGCGTTCCATACAGGCAGAGAAGTCGCCGTATTGTATTATTGTTTAATGGCGATTTCGGTACTCTTTACCTTGCTCTTTCACTATATCGTGAGAATAAAGAGAGATTGGTTTATTTGTTTAAGAAATGCCTACTTTTACATAGGAACTTAAAAATAAGAAGTTAAAAGAAAGATGTAAAGGTATCTCCTGTGCAATTAGATGCACTACCGCCTGAGCTACGGCGACTTTAAAATAATAAGCATAAGGAGAATTATTTGAGAAGCAATCGGCTTTGACCTTATTGACGGTACTATTCTAGCATTTGCCTGATGCGACCGTGCGGAAAACATCATTCAGGATGGACAAAAATAAACAAGACTGAGAGGCGATTCGAACTCACGAGCCTTGAGTTAGTAATCCCTCTACACCAAAAGAGATTATACAAATTTATTTATATATTTGTGAAACAGTATTCACAAATCGTGAGGTACGAAACAGACCGTGAGGTAGTATTAAATGGCGAAATGTTTTAATTTTCAACAGTACATTTGATCACAGCAGTGCCTTACAATTCAAGTCTTTACAGTGAAATTAGAACAAGAATATACGTTAAGGTGTCTCAAAACTATAACGCACATGTAAGGTAAAATAAGTTGATGAAAACTTCGTTAGAAGACAACTTTATTTTAGAACTAGTAAAACATGTTTTCTTTATTTGAAAAAACAAAACAAAACAAAAATCCACTTTAGAGATTATGCTAACTGGACTTTCAGGCAAGATCGACTGACTCGCTCAACTCCGTTGCCGACGCTCATTCTTTGTTCTCTTTCTCTCCCGTATATAAATTTTGTTTTTGTTTAGTTGTTTGGCTGAGAAGCAAAGGGATGCAAGTGACATTGAAAAGTTGGAAGAAAAAAGTTCCAGTTCGTCTTTTATATGACATCAAATATTGGGTGACCAAATGTCCTGGAAATCCGAGATTGTCCCAAATTTCCGTCTGACGTCCTGGGAAAATATTTTCCGGACCCTAAATTGTCCCGATCTTTCGAGCAGTGAATTGAGTTGGGATGTCGCAAGTAACTACTGAAAGTACATTTTGCACGCAGTGCATTTATTTAATACCATACAGACACATTCGAATTTTCCCCGTAAATTTCCCGCTTTCGTGTGACGATAAACCTCATCAAATTTCCTATCTTCTCAATGATTTTCAATCCATTATGAAAATGGATTTAAATTTTTATCCCCTCATGTTGCTTTCTGCCCATTCAAGTTGCACGCGGGTAGTTTTCTTCTGTTTCCAGATTCGAGTGACATCTGCAGTTAAAATCTGAAACATTGCTTAAAGGATGAGGATGTACAGTAACATAATGGGCGGCTCGTGGAGATGTCTCGGATTTGTAAAAACGATAGTTGGTCAACCTAACCAAATGTAACACTTTGTGTTTTTGAAAGATTAACTCGAACTTAAAAAAAAAAAAATCCGTGTTACTTCCATCGCTTCGCTTCTGAGCCTCTAAATTTAATTTATTGCAAGAACCAATATGCAAACTGTTATTATGAGGGATCAAACCTAGAACGATACTGTTTGTAATGTTGATTAATGTTTCACTTAATCATATAATTTATTCTGAAGGTCATATTTTTGTAGATGATGAAAAGAGTGTATGCAGATAACACTTTTAAGCGATCGTGACCTAAGAGCTCGTCAACATTATAATGTGGCGCAACAAACAGTACATTTAGTTTATCTAAATGTAAATATAAGCACGCATATTGTTATCATGCAGTCATATCAGTTAATTTTAATCATTTTACTTGGATTCAACGTACGAGTTTAAATCAATCTGGAACATTTCAGGCTCTTTTTCTACGTTAAACTAACATTCAATTACGATATTGAGTTAATTGAAACTAATACATATAGGGCTGTTATTAACAGAGTAGGTAGGGATTTATAGTGATGAATACGTTTTCTACGACCTGAACTAAGGTAATATGTACGATATTGAAATCCTATTGTTTAAGCAAGCTCTAACAAGGGAACATATCAAATTGTTCATGTTGTTTTCCAATCAAACAATGCATACAATGCATTCACAAATTTCGTCTGTCAATGCCCGACAGTTATGCAACCCAACTTACGTCTTTTTATCGCGTAATTGTTTCAGGTAAAGATCCCGATCTTTCTTCTTCTTGTTGTCTAGCAAAGATCAACAAACAACCTTCTCACGGAATTGTTATAAATGTGCCTGAATTCTCGTAGATTGAATGACAGAAAAATACAGAGAAAAATGTATATTTGTGCTTGGCAGAAAGTTGTTTAAATAAGGCCCAAACAAAGTTTTATTTGTTTTAGACAAAAGTTTGTTTACGACGAATTTTAATGGTACCAGTAAAGAAAAAAAAACTATGATGGTACCGAGCAACACTTAAATGTGTATCGGTTTGTTTGCAGCTTGATGCCTTATCTACCAGAACCTAACGTTTGTTGACTTAAGTTAAATTGAGTTCTGCTTATATAGGAAAACTTTTAGAGCTTAAAATTTCCATCATAATTACAAAGAAGTAGAACATTGTTGTTTAATAAATCCTACTGTTCTTTTAATAACAATAATCAATATCGCATTAGAGCATTTTTTTCGTATGCTACGTCAATAACCAGGATAACAAATACATTCTAAAACTTAGAATCGGCTTTGTTTACTAATATTCTTGTTTGTTAAATTGAACAAATCAAATTTGTTCCAGTCTTATTTATTTCTTATATTATTCATTTGTGTGTGGAGTTCAGAAACAAACACGATTTTAACCATAACAAAATTATTAACTGATGTTCTAAATTCTGTAATTAGCAAGCAATAATATTTCATTTTGAATTATTAATATAACTATTAAACTGGGCTTTTATATAATTACAAGGAAATAATTCAATAAGACGGTTTGTGGCGCTATAGCGATATAGGTAACCTGTCAGACTATAAACTATTGAAACCTGTTCTATTCCTGCTCAGATTTGTTATACTTTTTTCAGCGCTTGCAATGTAATTCGTTTAAATAAACTTTTGTTGGAAGGAAATAAAATTTTGTTTCAGCCCTATTATAACAATTTTGCTTTTGTAACCACAAAGAAACATTTCTTTCTGTGAAGATGACGTAGGGAGAAATTTAAACACATACAAACAGAAGGTGAGAGTGATGGATGTGAGTTAGTACAACAAAAGATTGAGAAGCAAGATTATAGAGAGAGAAGAGGAGGAGAAAAAGAAGAGAGAGGACAAATAGATATTTAAGGAAGAAAAACGTAGCAAACGAAATAAGGGGACTAAAATCAAAACTCACATGTTCCCGGAAATCAAACGGTGAAAAAAACAATGACTCTCAGTATTTTGTGCGAATAATTCAAATATGCAGACGGATATTTCTAAAACTCATTAGTTCCCTTCTAAATTCCTTCCAAAAGTGATCGTCGGAATGAAATTTCTTAAGTTTCACTCCTACATGACAGTTGAGAAACATTTTGCATAAAAACTAGCCTTGGTATGCACTTTTCGGAAGCTCACAGCTGCAGCCTAATATTCGGGCGTGAATGGAGAGTCATTGTACGTAGCAGTCCGGAGTTCATTTTAACAAAACTAGTAGGACATATTGTACTGTTCCGAGCTCTGTAAACCTCTGAGAGAGAAGTGCACAAGTAATCAGCGAGAACTCGCGCCTGTGCTACCTACTTCGCATTGGTTATGAAAAGTGTCTTCCCACCCATAATCATGCTACGACTTCTCTCTCGTGGCTACACAATTCAGAACTAGACAATACCTGCCTTTCAAGCTTATTAATATAAACTGATTATACAAGTGAATAAACTAAAAGGTAATAAGGTCGTTTACTCCACTTTTAGCAGTATAAGGTAAGATTTTAACTTGAAACAGCATCCAAACTCAGTAGTGAGAAAACTGCCAATACAAAAATATTCATGTTACGTATGAATGCTGCTAAAATCGTACGTTACATATCTCAAACGTGCATAAAAGAAGATATATTAATCATGAATTTTTCTTCAAGATGTAAATGAATTTATATAAGGTATATAAAATATCACCTCCAATCTGCAAACTAGAAAGAAAATTGGTCAGGTTACTGTCTACGAATGTCCCAAATTTGATAAATTCTCAACTTGTCAGTGTTGTGTCATTCCACGATAAATTATCCAACACTGGTTGCATCGCTATTTTAGAGAAATCTTATTTTTTGTACATGAATTTCTACGTGTCTGCTGAGGATGTGAGAACCACTTTACAAAAGTTGACATTTTTACTGTGAATTGGGCATATACAAGTCTTCCTTCACACCAAATTTCAGTTTTCTCGTGAGGATTTTTTTGAAATAATTAACCCCGAAATCAGGCATTTTTTTCGGTGAATAGCCATGTTTAAGCCCCCGTAAAAAAGGAGTGTGATTCAACGTCATGATTTTTTCATGCAGTTACCCTGTTGGTATTTTAAACATTCCAATTTAAGCAGGTGTCATCTTACCGTAGATCATTATAGTCTGGAAGCAAGTGGACTCCATGTTCACCCCTTCCCCTTGGGAACCAATTTATTTTTATTCTTTACAATCTAAATAAAATTTATAGCCACGTTTTCAAAATCAAAGCAGGTTTTATAACCAAAATAGCGGCTATTTTTGATCGAGAATTGGTAAAAATAATATGTTTTCTTCTCGAAAGCCCTTGCTTGTGAAATAAATATTTAAAAATCACTCCTTCTTCAAACCCGGCATTGCATTTTTGTCTTGGCCTAAAGAAATGGTAATTATATGATAACTGGCCCAAAAAATTGGGAGCCTGAAGGCCCAAAAATGGGCGACTAAAAAATGCAAGTTTAAAAATTAGGTCATATGGGGTATCAAATTAAGATTTTTCCGACTGAAAAACAACATGAATTACTTTCTTCAGAAAAGGATTTTAGGGATTAAGAATTTGTAGCAAAAATGCAACTGTTTAGAAACCAAAATGGCGGCCACTTATGGTCGACAATTGATCAAAGGCCTTTTAAAACCATTTTAAAAAAATAGCTATTGCTTGATACCGGTATATATTTTTTAAAACTCACTTAAACTTCGAAACCGGAACTGTATTACTTGGCTTGGCCCAAATCAATGGTAATTATACGAGAACTTTCTCCCAAAATGGCGGACATGGATACCGAAAAGAGTGGGAATGAAAAATGAAGAGTAATGAAATCCTGATATGGGGGTATCAAATGAAAAGATTTTTATGTATTCGAAAATTATAGCAAAAATTAAACTGTTGAAAAGTGGTGAAAAATTTTCATGAAAATTATTTCGTGGAACAATATTTGGTTGTTTTAAAATTTTAAGCAAGTCTTATTCTCTAAAAAAATCTGGATTATTATTGTTTTGGAGGAAATTTAAACGAACTTACCTACACAGTATTCAGCAGCTCATTCTTCTGATTATCAGAATCACTATCACTTTCATTGGTAAAAACATATTCTTCCATTACATTATCTGTGAACATATTGAAGCCTTCATCTGTTCTTAATCTAGTGCCTGCCTTTCTGCAATATAGCGCAACTACTAGAACTTATGTGAAGGATTTTGTAGGGAGCCCACTAAACTGGCTTTCCGTTTTCTGTCCATCCGTTGCGCTCCCAAGGATTTAGAATTTCTTGGAGCCTTGTCTTAACTAACCTCTAAAGCCGAGCCTAACAATTCTACCTCTCAATTTGTTCAACTGAAGAGTTATTTGACGGTGGTCGCAAAGAGAAATCAACGTTTACCTTCCGTTGAAAGTGTCCAATCCTTTTCTCGGCATTTGCTCTTCACTGTGAGCAACCTAAGTTCAGCCACAGAGGAACATTGACGAGATCCATAAAGAGCATATATAAACTTTTCAAAAGTGCAACCAGTGTGTCATCAACGGCCCAAGCTGTTCCGTGTTTTTAGGAAGCTGTGAGATAGGGCTCATATTTCTGAGTGATCAACATTTGCATGGACTTTTTTTTTTTTTTACTTTCCTTTCCCTTTGAAGGCACTTGCCGAATCACACCTGATGAAAGCCTGAATTCCTAGTAATGCAGAACACTTCCCAGGAAACCTACATGCTCCTATGCCAGTTTTGGAATTCTAAACAATCTTCTTTTATTTCCAGAACCTGTCTGAGACAACAAATTGTGCCTGATATCACTAGCACGAGCCAATAAAAGTTAAACAAATGTCGCTGTTAGGACTTTTCGCTTTTACTTGTCCATACGTGTATCCTCTTTCAGCAGCATACATGCAGTAGATGACAACCTTGCGGTCTGTTTTCTCCTGATTTGACATGTGTTCAGGTTTTAACGCAGTTTGCTTGGGCAATTATAGGTTGAAAGCTTCACCTTCCTTTATGAAAATGAAGTTTCGACATCTTGTTTGATCTTTTGTTTCTTTTTTGTGACTACCACACTTTACCTTGCCTCGGGGTGAGCTTTTCCCTCCTCAACTATTTACCTCATTTCCTTTCTGTGCTTTGCTTCCTCTGTCTATCTTCTTACTTGTAGTTTTGTTAGGCCATTCATTATCTCATCTTTCTACCTGGCTTTTGGTCGTCTCCTTCTTGTGACTTCCACAGATTATGGAGAATACTAACTGTTTTGAGAAACAACATCCCGTTAGATGTTTTTTTGTTTGTTTTGGATTTCGGGCCAGCCATGATATGATAAACTTTTGAGAAGTTCCTCTTCGTTTTCTTTCCAAGTTTCAAAGACTTACTGCTATACGTGTTACAGTGGTATGCACCAACCAAGATCATTTTTCGATCGCGGATCAACGTACGTTCAACAGGAAATTATCGTGCACCAAGGACGTTCAACGGGAATCTTCGATCAACTTTTCTTGATCGGGAGTTCAGAGCCCTTGAACTAAGTTTTTCTCCTAGGTACGTACATCCTGTTGAACGTACGTTGATCCGAGATCAAAAAATGATCTGGGTTGATGCACACCACTGTTAGTGCTACAGGTGACGTCTCCACATTTTGAAGACACTGTGGAGGATCTTTGCATTTATACAAAGTTTCTTTGTATCTTTGAAAGTTCGTCGAATTTTTTACAGACTAAGGAAAAGATACAAGTTCTTTAAGGCCAAGTTCCAGATCTTTCTTAGTGACTTTACCAGTACCTGAGAGGGCATAGTTTCATGTTGTTTGTACTCTACAAGTTTGCGTTTAAAGTTATTTGACTCTGCTCTATGAGTCTGCCACAGTTTTCAGCTTGATTTTCTTAATACTACCAATAAACATATGTTCAGTCGTCCTCCTAAAAAAATGTTTCTAACATAAACCCCTACTTTTGGCTGATAAAAAACATCTTGTTCAATGCCTGGACGTACTGGAATGACTGAACTACTACACACAACGTTTCTGAATACTATGAAAGTACGTTCTTGTTTTCTTTTTCTCCAAAACAGTAAAATAATCAAGACTTCATTCAGACAATAAAACTTGCTTAAAATTTAAAGAAGTAACCAAGTATTGTTTAAAAACTCACAAATACTTTTTTTTTTTTTTTTACCAAAACTGGCCGCCATTTCGGTTTTTGAACAGTTCCATTTAGCTATTGGAATACCAAATTCATATTCAGTCGGTACAATCTTTTCATTTCAAAATTCATATCAAGCTTGTATTCTTCAGTTCCCCGTTTCTGAGCTTTCAGGTCCTCAATCTTGGGGATGGTTCTCATATAATTACCATTTATTTGAGCCAAGACAAATAACATCATGTTGGTTTCGAACTTGGAGTGAATTTAAGAAAAAGAAAAATTTCTCAATCCAACAACTTTTTTGAAAATAAAAAAGCCATCGACCAATTTTTCGACCAAAAATGGGCCCAATTTTGCTTTCTATAATTAGTTTCATTTTTGCTATAAATTTATAATCTCTAAAATACTTTTGGGAAGAAAATAATTCATATTCAGTCGGCAAAATCCTTTTATTTGATATCCAATATGACCTGCTATACAAACCTTCATTTTTCAGTTCCCCATTCTTGATCGTTCAGGCTTTCTATTTTGGGAGGCAAGTATCGTATAATAACCATTTCTTTGGACCAAGAGAAGTCATGCAATACGCAATGCATAACACAATATCCAAACTTAGCCCAGAAAATTAGTCCTAAAACAGACTTCTAACTGAAGTAAGTTCAAACCCCACGCCCAAACGTTTTCGGAACCGAAAATTGAAGAAATAAATGTGTTCCCCGTTATTGAAATTTGTCGAATTTTGGATATCTTGCACTCTGGGATGTTATTGTTCGTATATCTTAGGAAACGTTTTTGTTCCAGTTTGTTCTAGGTTCAGTGGTAATTCTATCGTACTATTAGTGAAGATACCACATTCGCATTTGCATGGTTTGACGGAGAAAATCCGCTTGCACTGACCAAATCACTTCGAAATAAAAGTTGCAATTTTTACTGTGAGTTGGACAAATACCGGTCCTCACTATATTGGAAACATGGTCTCCCCGGGAGAACTAAGTGCAAGACATTTTTCAAAAGTGGTTTTCATGTCTTCACAAGCATGAATGGATCCCCATACAAATACAAATAGCAATACAATTTTTTTTTCTAAAAGTGGATGATTTGTCATGGTATGACCTATTAATTTTATCTACAACAAGATAAAGTTTAATAAATAAACATTTACTCCTTTCTATTAAAATTGTTGGATAGAAAAGCCACATACATACGTACCCACACAAGCACATATGCAAATAAAGAAAGTGAGTAAAGCGGAAGAAAAGATAAAAACACGAAAAGAGAAAGCATTAAAAGAAAAAGCGAAAAAAAGAACAAGAAAACAAAATGAAGAAACCGTACACATGGACGCACACATTTGGGCCGCGGTGGATCAATGGTTAGAGCGCTCACCTCTGGCACTTGGAGACGTCGGTTCAGACCCTGCTGGCGCCAGGTGGGCTTTGTGGCGGACACCTGTGCGTCGGTTTTCTCGGGGTTTCCCCGTGTCTTCCCACTTTCTTCATTCCACGAATCATCCTATCATCATCCATCCGACCTGAGCTAAAGTTGTCTAAAGGTCTTAAAAATTAAATTCAAAATTCAAATGCACACACATTTATTAATCTCTTAAGGATAACGTAAACCAACGATATCCAACAAAAGATGGCAGCACTATCTCCGTATATGCCAAATGTACTCTTATCGTTGCACGAAATTTGTTTGCTGCTCCTATAAATTCAAGCCTAGAGAGTTCAAACTTTCAGGGAAGAAAGTTCACAACCAATTCAAGTGCATGATAGATGCCGAATTTTTATATTCGTTTTCCTTCATTGTTGTTGTGAATATCAAAGTCTATAACAATGAAGCTCTTTTAACAATGAACAAAAAAGAAAATTAAAAATCGGTATTGTTCGAACTCTTAAATTGGTTATAAACTTTTCTCCCTGAAAGTTAGAACTCTCTAGGCTTGAATTTGTAGGAGCAATAATGAAATTTCGTGTAACAATGAACATACATTAGACATATACGGAGGTAGTGCTGCCATCTTTTGTTGGAGATCGTTGCTTTACATTAACCTTAACTGTTCAATGATTTAGCGTCTACCTTCCGTACAAGTCTCTTTTAGGAGATAAATCTCTCCATTTGTGTTATCTGTTATTGGTAAATTGCATACGCAAAAGTGAGTACAACTTAACTATGAATTGAATCCAAATTTGCAAATTGAAAGTTCAAAGTTCTATCCACTACTCCACAAATTACATTTTCAGAGTATTTCTATACTCTCGTTAAAACGTTGTGTTTCTAACACGTATAACAAAGAAAGGGAAACTTCAGGTCAATACCTTCTGTTACATCACCAGTTTTGTTGATTTTCTGTGCATATCCTTTCCGCACTACCTTTGTAAGGTCAAAACGTATTCGATTTGTTTCAATCTGTGACGTATATCGATGTGGCTTGGTGCTTTTCTCACGAATTGTCGTTTCATTAAGAAAAGTTACTAGTATATCGTTAACAAGCGCTTATATAAGAAAAAAAACTAGGAATCGAACAGGGTTCGAACCTATGACAGTTGTACTTCCTATAGATGGTGAGTACTTTAACTCTTAGACATGTTACTAATTTGAGTACTGAACATGTTTCGAGAAAATGGATGAGGAACTGTTTCCCCAAACTGCTTATAACTAATTGCACGTTAACATCTGTTTATTTCATTAATAACATACAAATCTAGTTACTGCAGTATTCACAATGAAAATAATCCAGCTGAAATAAATGGAAAGATTGCATCTAACTATAGCAATTTCTCTGTACGGGACAGTTTGAATGCACGTTTATAATGAATTATTATTAGTACGTATTATTATTATTAGTTTACATTAATAAGCTTAAAAGGCAAGTGTGTTTTCTGATCCTACAAGTTTTGTTATGAACTCCAAACTATTACGTTCAATGATTCTTCCCCTACCGAATTGTAGACTGGATCGAAAAATGCATGCCAGGGCTGGTTTCTTCTATTTTCTATGCTAAATGTGTACCTCAGAACTGTCATGTAAGAGTGGAACTTACGAAATTTTATTCTGACGATCAGATTTTGGGAAGGAAACGAACTATGAGTTTCGAAACTATCAGTCTGTCCAGTTGAATTTTTCGTACAAAATTACTATATTACTTACTCCTATTTCATTATTTGATTTCCGGGAACATTTGTATTTTGATTTTAGTCCCCTTATTTCCATTGTTACATTTTTCTTCCTTGAATCTCTACTAGTTCTCTCTCTCTCTCTCTCTTTCTCTCTCTCCTCCCCTTTTCTCTTACTTTTCTGCCTTCTCCACCTCTTGCAATCTTCCTTCTCCACCTCTTGTCTTATTGACATCTGTCACTCAGTTTCCGTTTATAATTTCTTTTTTAATATTTTCCTGTACCATCTTTTTGGATGCTGTTTCTTTCAATATTTCTGTTATTCAATCTTTGGGAAATCATGCACTATTAGAGAAAGCTGAGAAGGTTATTTGCTGGTTTTCTCTAGACGGGAGGAAAGGAGGGAAGGAAAAAGAGTGAGCTTTTTACCTGAGACAAATACACGATAAAAAGATATAAGTTGGGTTGCATAACTATTGGGCATTAATAATTGCACAGATTACCACTAAGTATAGTAGACACCAAGCACAGTTTATCCACAGTTTCTTTCTAGAGGCAACTATGGTTGAGGTAAAAGCATAGACCTCATAATAGATAGACTTAACACGGTTCCGCATTTCTGGCTGCGATAAAACTAATGGATTTTTGTTCAGAGCACGTGATTTTGAATCTATCCGCTAGATAGCTCTGTCATAGACGTCATATTCTACTATGATGTCTATGGCAGAGCTACCTAGCGGATGGATTCAAAATCGCGTGCTCTGAACAAAAATCCATTAGTTTTAGCGCAGCCAGAAATGGGGAAGCGTGCTAAGTCTATCTATTATGAGGTCTATGGTAAAAGTGGCTTTCTGGTCTCTGTGTTTTGGTAGAAGAATTCCACTATTAAACACAAATAACAATAGAGGTAAGTTTCATTTTGTTTTTATTTAATGATGGTTTCGTATTGTTGATGAGAGTGTTTGTCTCTATGTTAACAGAAAGATCAGCATTTTCGCCAATTGGTATAGGAATTGGCCCTATATACCAATTCCTAGGCATGGTACCGAGACGGTCTCGTCTCGAATTCTAGACCAAGACCGAGACTGAGACTAAGGTCTACGAATCGAGACGAGACCGAGACCGAGACTTATCTCTCGAGACTAAAGCTTTATTTTCATAGATGTTGATAATATTAAATTAATGCGTTTGTTTATTATGTTTCATACTAGAAGGAATCTTATGACAATTAGTTTCCTTCTGCAAATTTTATTTCAGACGTGATATTGTATAATAAAATATTTTCTTTGGGTATTTCGTCACGTATTTGTTAATTTCTTGCAATGTATATAAACCTTTTATTATGGAAAATCATCATGAAAGCTTAAAATTTCATTTATGTTACATTGTAGTTTTAAAATATAACTACAAGTCATATAGTTAGTCAAGTTATCAATGCCTGTTGTCTTTCAACAATAATATAAATGTGTTGGAGATTGATTCGAGGACGGGTAAATACAGAAATTTAGTTTCTTTTGTGAATTTTCATCCCCACGCTTTTTCGTTGCTTATAGTCTTTCTGTTGACACTCACCCATTTATATCTCCAAGCCTCTATTAGACTGATCCCGTAAAAAGACTGTAAAGCATACGTCAAGAAGTCAAACTGGCTTAATTCAAACATAGGTCTTTTCTTACGATATTTGGAATGACATTTAGATTATTGAAATTACATTTTAATCCGATAACATGGCTTGTTGGAAATACCAATGTATTTATTTCATTTTACAGTATAAGGTTCGCAATACGCTGTTACTTGAAAGTATCGCCTACCGGGAACGCACTTCACTCTTTTCTTTTTGCTTTAATGTACAGTGAAGCATCCATACCTACGAACATGTGAACTGATTCCTTTAATCAGTCAAGAGCAGTATTGTCAACAAATTGATTCGTGTGGATTAATGGTATTTTCACTTTCTTCGTATGTGACTATTTTCTGTACAAAACTTGGCAACAACAGCCAAGTCAAACATAGAAGGCACTGCAGCCAGGGTCGAACCCAGAGTCTCGTAGCTGGTCTGACAAGTGTCCAAACTATAACTCAGACATCGCAAATACAGAGTTCCAAGACGACCAAGACGAACTTTGGTAAAACAGAATAATGTTAAACGGAGACTTCAGTGCTATATCTAGGCGATGTTCTTGGTAACGAAACCAGTAATCGAATGTGTTGTCCAACAGTTCATATCCTCTCTACTTCGACATGTATCGACGACACTACTTCCTAGTGGCACTTTCCATAAATACCTAAAAGTCGCTGAATTGCCAGTAAAGTCTTTCACTTGAAGTAGGAAGCATTTCCACACTCTGGCAAGACAGCCAACTGGGAATCACAAGTATTTGGAATATTATGCACATTGCTCATATCAATGGCAAAGAAGGAGTAATGACTTAAAGAACGACCGGATTGGCTCTGAATGAGCGAATTCGATATAAAATACTGCAATATCATACCAGACCCAAAATCCATATTGTCATTAATATATATAGATATATCGGTGGGGGTTCAAAAATTTCGTTTTTGACCCAGCATCGTGAGGAGAATTGGGGAACTGCTGTGAATAAAAGACAGTGGCGATCACAGTGAGAGCTTTGGCTCTCCTCTCCCAAGCCGTCTGGTCAGCGTGGGAACAGTAGACCAACTCCTTCCTCCGGGGGGAGAGGACCTCATCCAGTAGTGGATCGAATATGGCTGTAATTAATATATATATATATATATATATATATATATTTAACGTTACAATTATTAATTCAATAGTATTAGGATCGATTCCCAGTCAGGGCCACGTTTTTATTTTTTTCAAGAAGTAGATTATTTTTTTAACTTGTAATTTCAAAGGCTGTTTCAACCTTGATTCTTGTAAACTAGACTGCTTGATTCAACCTTATTTAAACCTATTTGACTTGATTTGCTAAGCTTACATGAAGTTGTCCCACTTGCCAAAGTAAACTTCATTTAATTTTGAGACAGGTCAAAATTACTTATGTGGGATTGTATAGCGTTATTTTCTCTTTCAAATTAACCCCACAAATTTTCCTTTCGATTCGAAGCAAATTTCTCCATAGTGTCCCTTGTAAGAACTACTTGTAATATGATATTAAAAGATAGTGAAGTACTGTGCCGACATACTCAACAATTCCAAATTCACAAGGCATCTCATTGTTCGCTTTGACTTTGGTATATGGTAATTCAAATGAATTCATGCATGTTTTTCATTTTTAGGAGCTTCTCAACAGAAGCAAAATTATTTTCGCTTCATTTCCTGCTTATATCTGATGGTTTCCTGCTCTCCTGTTAATCTAGCATGCCAGTACGTTTACTTACGACTACATAACACCTTTAAGAAATATTTTAGCTGTTTATTTTTGGTGTCTTCAAATTTAGCCATTTTATGGATTGTCTTAAAGTAAAGACAACATTTCCGCGAGACTAGACAGCCCCATTTCCCATGTCATGGCTAAAAAGAACAACACAAAAATTCACAGATAAAGAGACAGACATCCCTACAGACAAAAATGTCCGAGTTTACGAATTCCCTATTTTCATTTTAGTATGAAAATCGTGTTTAAAACACTTCTTTCTATATTTTGAAAACGTAAAAATCATCTCCAAAATCGCTGACTTGATTGTTAATGCATTTTCATCTCGGCTCCGTACATAATCCCGTAAATATTAGTAAACTTTTTAAATATATATAGGGCCAGACTAGTAACTTTGAACTTCGGTCCGTCACGATTCGCCCTTTAGCCATTAAAATCCACGCCCATGCCCCTGCCGAGACTCGAATCGGGACCTTCAAGTCGATGGCCTACCGCCATAGACCGCATACCCGGCCGGCTACATACCCCCGCAATGTAGTAGTTAGATGATAAACTACAAATCAGAAGTTTGCAGGTTCGAATTCCGCCACAGGAAACTGTAGAAGTTACAAATTGTATCTTAAGATGAAAGAAGATCTGTGTGGAAACATAGAAGTAGCAGTATAGCTATATAATTGAAGACATAGAAGTATTGGTTTATCATGGAGTCAAAATCGAACAAAATGTGTATACCAATAAAATAACAAACTGTTAAAATGTATGTCAACGCATGATAATTTTAAAGCGTTATTTTTTTCAATACCTCTGTTTCTTCCTTTCCCTTCACTTAAGAATCAAGAATCATTTTGACTGAATCGTTGTACACATCAAAAAATAATTGTGGTTATTCAACCCAATTTGATCACCACAATCACTGTCTTAATTCAACACAACAAATCAGTGTTTATTCCGGTGTTAATTGATTACAACGAGACTCATTTCTGGGTTGATTCCACAGAATGTAGATGTCATACAAACAAAATCTCTGTGCTCATGAAAAGTGTGTTTTGATGATGGTGTTAAACTAACACAGACAAAGTGGTCAGAATTGTCTTGAATTAACACAGTAATTTTTAATTGTATTATTAGACACCCCTATTATTATTATTATTATTATTATTATTGCAGTATTTAAATAAATAAATAATAATAATAATGTGTATCTGAAAAAAGTTAAGAAACTAGTGTGAAATCTTTCTTTGAATGTTCTGGGAATCTGAAAGGTCCTTCTTGATTTTATCGGTGAAATTAATTTGAATTTTTAATGATGCCAGATGCCTAATTTGTCATTTTTTCAGGCAACTGGATGATTTTTTTACAGTGTACATCGAAATTGTATGTTGTAAGTATGAGATTGAAGATACGGTTGAGGAAATAAGACGGATCAGTGATTCCGCCAGACCCCACCTGTGGTCGGGGGAGGGTGTCAGCCTCCCAAATCCTCCAGAGCACCTGAACTTAATTTTTTAAAGGTAAAAAAAAAACGATAAAAAACATGCTACACTCTACTTACACCCTCCCAATTTAGACTTTACATCCCCTCCACAATCCTGGAGGAATCCCTGAGACGGATGCAGCTTAATGACAGGACTAAGAATGAACTGCCGAAGCAATTGAAGAAGGTTAAGCTTGCTAAGTAGATTCTGTCGCCATTATCAGAAAACTAATCTTGACTATACTTTTTATATCATGAATGCCTTCTATATCGTTCAGAGTTACAAGAGTAGTAAATTTTATTAACATCACAGCATCTTAGAACATTGGCGGAGCCACAGACAGCCCCCCCCCCCCTCAAGGAAAAATATTTTATTTTCATATCATCATTTCAATAATTTATTTCAGAAAAAAAAATCGGCTGTTTCCTGTTATCTAGAAATATAAATTTTTAGAGATGCCGGTGGCGTATTTCATGATAAAACATAGCACTATAATAGAAAATATGATATATTTATATTTAAAAAATTCAGTTAGCTGCAAAATATAGAAAATGTTCCTGGTCTATTTCACTGTCCCCTCTTCACAAAACTCCTAATTCCGCCACTGTCTTAGTATGTAAATAAAAATAATTAAAATGCTACGCTACGACTTTGCCGGTACAAAAACTAGACAACTATACAACTCGTTACATTTTTCAGAAATGCCGACCAAAGTAGTCGTTAGGCCTGCGTCTCCAAGGTTGAAGTTTCGAATACTACCTAGAGCATAGATGTAATTGTGTGGATTTTAACAAGCACTACACTTATATGAAGATTGAGACGGAGCGCAGTCAGAAGATACTAAAATTGCCATAGAAAATAAAGTTTAACAAAGTTTATTTTTCAAAAATCACAGAAAATGTCATTAAAATTTCAATATTATTGTTAGAATGATATTTCCTGATATTTTTTTCTTTTTAAGTAAATAATGTAAGTAACTTTCCATACTCTATCAATAGTATTAAAATTTTAATAGTCTTTCTGTAGTTTCTGAAAAAATAGTGTAATTTGCATCTCTATCTCCCTCTTTTTTTTTTCACCGGTGTCTTTAATTGACAGATGCTTTAATGAGTGTTGTTTCTAGAAGTGGAATTATCTACAAATAAACTCAATATAGAAAAAAATAACGTTATCAACATAACTATCAAATTCTGAGCCAACCAATAGAGTTAGTTCATGCATATAACTACATGACCGTATTCAATCAGTGATTTTAGGGAAAGGGCACAAACTTCGATAAGTTATGGAACGTATGTTCTTCCTAAAATTACTGATTGAGTCTATGAACAAGCTAAAAAATCGTAAACAAACTTACGTCATCTTGTGCTACGCATCCTTCCAACTGTATCATTCCAAGTCGTACAGTTCCTTGAAATGGATAAAATCGGGTGCCCTTGTCCACACGAACGCTTGACCATACTTGCACCGCGTCTGACGTAGTAACCACAAGGCTAAACTCCACAGGGATAAGAACTAATGTCTCCATGATTTGTTATAAAATGTGTCCTCGGTGCTATACTGATCATACTCAAAACGGATGCTGTGTGCGTTCGTCCCTCTCTAAATGCGGTAGGCGGAGTCCCAAAAGGGGCGGAGATCACAACGACCAATCATTAAATCTCCATTGGGTGAATCACGTATACGGATTGGGTAGGATGAGTTAAGGCGTGGCTGATGATTTACCCGTTCTTGTGAACCAGTAAGGTGTTCGTCCATTTGAGAGATCATAAAACATATCACGTTTGGGGGGATTATGATGGAAGAAAAATTGTTCCGTATTGTGTTGAAAGCGATGAGTGTTGGAAGGTAGGGGGATTATTGAGCTTTTCTTTTGTGATGTATTTTCCTACTGAAGAACTGAGCCAAAGGGATACAAATGCAATAGCATTCTTTTTGCTTTCTTATGACATTTTCTTTCGCCAGAAGAAGAAAACATAACTTTTTTTTTCTTTTTCTAACATCAGTTAATAATTTATTTCTGTTTGTTGTGTCCGGATTTTCTATGATTGATGTTATCTTATTGATCATAATATTTTCAAAGCGATGTTTAGAAATAAATATAAGGTCTATCAGTAAACCTATATTTGGTTTATTCCAATTTCCGTTTTAAAAATTCGATGCTCTTTTTCCGTGTTCGAAGTGGAATAAAAACAGAGACGGTATGATTTCCTAGGATTTTGTCAGAAAAGGATGGGGGGAGGAGATGTTTCTCTAAACATCACACTTGCAAAAATAACACACACACAGTGTTTATGCAGCTACTGGTTTAGCATACATAGATAGCACGCAAGATTACATCAAATTTGCAATAGCTTAATTTTTTACTTGCCGTGACAAACGTCCCGCATCAAATATGTTGTAAAGTGGTAGCAAATGTGCCATGACAAATATACCGCATGAAATTTTGCAACAAATTTGCCTGAGGTTTGACATATTAGTGTCGTAAATCATTAAAGTACCGGCTTAAAATTAAAAGGCCTCCGTACCTACGGTGCGAGTGTATGTGTGAGTTTTCATAGTTTTAAAGATATTGGACTAATGACGCACAACAATGAAATTTTGGAAAGCGACCCCAACAGTAGCTGTGAATGAACTATCTGAAATTTTGACATTGTTTGTTTTAACTGATAAATTAGAATAACCGCAATCGCGGGCGTATGGCATAATCCATTACGGGTATTCTAATTTCTCAGCTAAAATAAACAATATTAAAAACTCAGATATGTAGACCCCTATATGCGGAAGGTTTCTCCTTTTCGTTAGACTTTAACGAATGGTTAAGTAACTTTATTCGCTTTAACATTTAATGCGTTTTAACACTATTTTAAACACAAAATTATATTCTTGATTTGTTTTCTATAATAATAATAATAATAATAATAATAATAATAATAATAATAATAATAATAATAATAATAATAATAATAATAATAATAATAATAATGTGATCTGCGAACTGAAAGAAAAACGAGAAATGTTCTTCCCTGCATCCCTAATCTGCTTGCATTGGATTAATATCTCATCTTAGTTCTTTTCTACTCTATTCTTTTTATCTTCAAATTTTAAATTCTTGGCTTTAACAGCGACTTAAGTTTATAGACTATCGTTTCTAATTCTTTGCTGTTACCATGCAAGAAGGAATGAGAAGGTAGCGGTCAGGGTTTCTATTCATAGCACCAAGTTGGTATTCACCTGGTAAGACTGAGGTAAAACACTGGAAAATCTACATTAGGATGAGAAGAGTGAGCACTCTGAGCAGTAACACGAATTCACGCCATCTGCTAAGTGCATATCTGAAATCGCCAACCGTAACCTCCAGGTCACAAGTTACATTGGTATTTCTAAACCTATTTTACAAAAACAAGACCCCTTTTTCCCCCTTAAAAATCTACTGAAATGCCCGGGAAAGTTGAAGATGTTCGACATTAATACTTGGTTGAACTTAACTCCACAGGCCACTTCTTAGAATCTTGTACAATATGGTTGCAAGAAGAATTGAAGGATCGTGACCTTATATCATTTGAGCTTTTATTTACTCGTACCTTCCATGGTAGATTTTCTTGGAAACAAACAGTATTTTCAACCTGATTTTGATAGTGTTTGTGGCAAAGGGAACACCATTTCATAATGAAAAAAGAAATGATAACAAAATAATCTGAGAGAAAGATTAATTTGGTTTCTTCTCAAGTTGAAACCACAAAAGAATAACACAGTGTTGTTTCTATAACAAGGGAAATGTCTCTGGTGGAAATGCAAATCAACATGAAACTTCCACAGTGTACTGATGATGTGTTCAAATAAACACTCCTGTAGTACTACGTTTCGGAATTTAGCGGAACACGAGTTATATGACTTCAAAGTTTGCTATTTTTTCTTGAATGCCTGTAGGTAGAATTTCATACATGTACGTAGAAGGTAATGAATGCATTTCACGTTCACGTATTCCGTATGAAACATTGCGCTGAAGATAATTTATATGTTAAATTAGTTATTGATGAAGGTGACTTGTTAATTAATTACACTGATCCCTGCCAAATGCGAATATTATATAAATACAGGGTGATCCTATAGAAACTTTCCATCCTGTCTATTTCGAAAGCAATTGGTTTCCAGGAAGAATCCCGACATATACCACTTTTAATTTCAAGGGGGATGTATCATGGTGGTAAGGCATTCCATGCTGCCCCATTTTCTCGGGGCTCGTGGTAAAAAAAAAATATATTCTTTTGGTCAAGTTGTCCTATGGTTTTCGATTCTTTTTTTTTTTAAGTGATCATTTACTTGTTTATTTGAAGACTACTAGAAATTGTGTGTGGAACTCTCAAATATTATAAGATGAAAATTTTATAAAATATTTTACACAATTTAACGTTATTTCTGGAACTTTCTAAAACTCACTCTTCCCGTTCCAGTTTTCTACTGTAAACACCTGAGCATTTAGGCCTAAATATTCACAACGATAGCCATGGATACATAACTATTAGAAACTCATTAGCAAATTAAGCAAAGTTATCCAAAAGGTACTCTATAGCGACACGAGAATAACGGGCCAATACTGGACCAATAACGCGGATATCGATCATGATTGGTTGTTTTGGATTAATATCGATTAATCGACATTGGCATGGTACGATATTTCGACATTCAATGCTATTCCTGAAAAATAAGAAACATGTATTTCAACAAGAGAACATGCTAAAAAAAACTTGGCAGATTAAAATTAGAAATTTAGATAAATATTACTGTCTGAAAATCTCATTGCGCTACATGGATCGACATTGGCTAATATCGTTCAAAAGAGCGCCGGGTGTCTTCTCTAAAGTCTATGTAATGGAAAAATTACAGGTATCATCTATAAAACTTCTTGACACTTCCTGCTTAAAGCCATTCACTAGTAAAAATACCGTATATGTCAGCACATTATAGTGCCAGAGTTGATGAAAAACATAACCGACATATTATTTTCCACGGATGGCTTCGTAGTACAGTGGGTAAAGTGACAAATTACAAATCAGAAGGTTCCAAGTTCAAATCCAGCCGCAGATAAATACGAAAATTTTCAACTGTGCATCATGACGAGACAATAGGAGGTGTAATGAATAAAGACAGGAACTAATCAAGATCACATTTTTTTAGAAAACCACTAGATCTCAGAAAATGGGGCAGCATGCAATGCTTCACCACCTTTCCCTTAAAATTAAAAGTGATATGTGTCCGGATTAGTCCTGTAAATTAATTGCTTGGGACATTTCAATTGTGTCACCCTGTATTTATTATTCATGGATGGGATAACACACTTCGAAGTCGCCACTGTTTCTAGCTCAGACATGAAACTATTTGTACTGTCACACCAGGGTCGTTGGCTCAACACGGAAGAAATTCCTGTAGTACCGCTTTTGACATAAATATCAAGACAGCAAGACAGAAGTGACGAAAGGAGAAGAGATATTACCAGGACCAGATTGAAGAGGTTACAGTAGTCTACGCCACATTGCCAGAATTAGGCAGGTTCTGCTGCCCGTGACCTGCCCGTCCGGCCTTTGGGCACCATAGAGCCTGTCATTCTGTGGGACAGAATCAATTGCGCGTCACTTTTGGACTAGCCAGCTAGCTAGTTCTTGGATGTTTTTTTTTTAGCTTTGCTGGTATTTTGGAACGTCGGAGCCTCCGACCCTTGTTTAAGCCCTCTTTCTGGTAAGTGGAACCTTGATTCAGAATGCTTTGGTATGAAATTCATTGCCGTTGGTGGGGTTCGTTCTGCCCGTTTTCCCATGATTAGTAGTTCAGTTCTAGGGTTAATACCCGGTAAACCCACGTTTTTCTAAGAGTTGAGCTCATTATTCAATTTAGATTCCTAGTGTCAATTCCCTACTTATTATATCTATCTTTCAGCTACGCCGTCCCAGAATACCCTACCAGGTGTTTGTCGCTTCAATGTAAGGACTTCCTCAGGTTCACTAGACGAACACTGGGAAGGACATTCACATCCTTGACCCCGGTTGGTTGGAGGCTACGGAGTATCCTCTCGGTATTCGCCTCCCTTGGTAAAGGATTTCCTCAATCACGTCAGGGGAATGCTTAGGTGGTACTCAGACTTAAGAGACAGAAAGTCTAAAGTCCACATGTTGGAGCGCCGGGTAAATTTTTTCTCCATCCGAATCTTGGCGGAGGACTGAGTATTTTTTTTTTCGGCTTTATAAGGGCATGGTAGATCCACTGGGTAACTCTTTTCCGTTCACAAATGTTGGAGAACCGGGTAGGATTTTTTTCTAACCCCTGTTTCGCATGATGTAAACACCATGAGTTTTTGGCACTAGGATAGTTCTGTTTTGTTCCTCCAACCCACCTGGCCCAAGTTTCTCTTTGTAACTTTTAGATTCAAATTTTGCGTAGAATGTAAGTTTAATACCAGTTTTGGTCGGAGATTTTTCTCCCCAAACCGCCCACCCTGCCCTATTTCTTTCGGCGGCTGGCGAAAGCAGCCCACCCTGTAAGTTTTTGCATCTTTTTGCCATGTTGGGGCAGTGCTCTAGTGATCTAACCGACACTTCGGAGGGTGAAACTATGGCAGAACGGCTGCTATCACGGTACACGGTACCGAGCGCCACTTACAAGAAAGTGAATATAGTAAAGGGCGCTAAATGCAAGGTCCCCTTGGCCCAAACACGTAGAAATCACCCCTGTGATGCAGAAGTGAAGGATGACATGTTGTCTTCTGTAAGGTACAGGCCACGTTTCTCCCCGTTATGTAGTACACACCACGTTACTTCCGTATTTTAACAAGTTTGGGTGGTTTTCCCTTAAAGTCAGTGTTTATTTTTCGGAATTTCATCAACAACAGTTGTTTTTGCTTCTTCGTTTTGATTTCGTAGTAAACCCTAATATTGTTTAAACACCTTTAGTACAATAATGAATGGAACTGCAAGTTTTAGTATTGTATGGGATGCAGTACGTACAGTCATAAGCAATATGAAGGCTAGTTTTCTTTCAGCTGGCGCAGAGGTCAACAAAGTCTCAAGTTTCCGTGCTGATACCACAAGGATGTTGCGTATCCGTTGGAAATATGCATGGTTATCTCACAACCGAGATTTTTTTCTGGAGTTCTTTTTCTTCTTAGTGAGATCGTTGTTTCACCTCAATAATCAAGTGAATAAGGTCGGAGCGCTTTTTCTTGCAAAGTCTTTTCCAGTAGCATACATCAAAGATAACTTGATTTATGACTTTTAGGCAACTTTGCCTCAGGTCACACGTGCCAATTCATGGCAAATTTTTAGAAATGTAACGCGTAGGTTAAATGCTTTTCGGCAATGATTTTAAAATTAGTAGATTATTGTTTTCCGAAATTTTGACTGCCACCGATTGTTTTCAATTGTAGCACACTTATTTGTTTGTTTTCTTTTTAAAAGTCAAATTATCGTAGCATAAGAGAACATCTTTGCGCGTTCTGGGTTTTCTTGCATTCTTATGGCCATTTTGAGGAATGGTTCCTTCATTTTGAAGACACGTTTTTTGTGCGTGAGTGATTTTTTGAATATGTAAGTTTTTGTTCCCCATTTTGTGATCCACTGGTAGTTGGTCCGTGATGGGTTGTTGCCAATTTTTCTGTTGACAATCCAGTGGCGTTGTTGATATCGAGAATCAGTGTTGCTCGAACGTTTGGTTCGGAGAATGTCGATTTTTTTTCTGTAGTTAGAGCGGTGTGGAAAATTGCTTTTGGCGGCAATTTCGAATACAAGATGGTGACTTTTTCAAAATGTTGTAATATTTTCCTAAACTACTCATAATAATACACCTTTATGCCAAATTTCGTATCTCTAGCTCAAACAGTGTGGAAAATTGATTTTTCGGATCCGCCATTTTGGCCCCAAGATGGCGTCTTTGGAGACAATTTGTAATATTTTTCTTAACCTACTAGTGATTATTTATGTAGCTTCAAACCAAATTTGGTGTTTCTGGCTCCAGCGGTTTAGACAACAATATACAACAATAGGTTTGGCAGCCATTTTTGATCCAAGATGGCGACTTTTCCATTTTTTATTTTTCCCGTTACCTACTCTTAATAATTCACCTTCATATCAAATTTAGTGTTTCTAGCTCCAGTAGTTTTGCCTGGGAATTTTGATCAGTGAGTGAGAGTGAGTCAGTCAGTGAATCATTGACCATGGGGTTTTATATACTATAGGACTCGCTTTGCTTCTCTGCCCCCAGCCCCCGTGAGAGCTTCACCCCAACTTCAGTAGTTTTGAGGGGCTGCGCCCCCAAAGGGGAGGTTTGCCCCATTTATTATAACCTACTCTTCGTCATATAACTTCATACCAAATTTCTTTTCTCTAGCTTCAATGGTTTGGAAGTTGGGTTTTTAAGCGGCCATTTTGGATCCAAGTTGACGACTTTTTTAACGTTTTCTTATATTGTCGTGACTTACTTGTGATGATACACCTTCATGTAAAATTTCAATTATCTAGCTCAATCGGTGTGAAAAATGGGTATTTGGGCAGCCATTTTGAATCCAAGATAACGACTTTTCAAAAATGTTGGAATATTTTCCTAAACTACTCGTCATAATACATCTTTCTTCCAAATTTCATATCTCTAGCTCAAACGGTGTGGAAAATGGATTTTAGGTCCGCCATTTTGGATCCAAGATGACATTTTTGGATACATTGTGTAATATTTTAGTAGCTTACTAGCGATGTTGTACCTTCATACCAAATTTGATGTTTCTAGCTGCAGCCGTTTTGGCTGTGTATTCTATACAATAATGGGTTCGGCGGCCATTTTGTATATAAGATGGCGACCTTTTAAACACTTTTAAAAATATTTTCCTAAACTACTAGTGATCATGTACCTTCATATCAAATTTCGTGTCTCTAGCTCAAACGATGTGGAAAATCGATTTTTTCTGGTCCGCCATTTTGGATTCAAGATGGCGACTTTTGAGACATTTAGCAATATTTTGTAACTTCTTAGTGATATTGTACCTTCATACCAAATGTCATTTCTGCAGCCCCAACCATTTAGGAATGGGTTTGGTGGCTATTTTGGATCCAAGATGGCGACTTTTTCAAAATGTCGGAATTTTTCCTTTACCTACTCATGATCCTACACCTTGATACCAAATTTGGTGTTTCTAGCTCCAGTAGTTTGGCCTGGAAATTTTAATCAGTCGGTGAGTCAGTGACCATGGGGTTTTATAGTATGTGGAGGAAGGAAGGAAGTATTGATAACTTTAATTGAATATTCTCTGTAATGTGCTGATTGAACTTTAATGTAAAATATGATAGTAAATTACAAACTCTTTATGGGATATTTTTGACATTGCTTCTTCTACTTGATGAGGTAGCCTAAATTCAACTGATGTTTGTGTACCCGTCAAGACATTAGACACCTGTATGCTCTTCGTGCATTTGGTCGCTGTTAGGTGGGAGTGTATTCTCTAACACCTCCAACTGAACGACCGCAAATGTTCTCTGTCAGATTTACATCTAAGGACAGTACCGCAAATGTCGCAGAAAAATAGGCTTTGTCGTTGTACCGCAAATGTCGTTGTACAATGTCCGGATCAATTGGGTCAAAATTCGATCATCGAGTCAAGATTGGGTCAATCAGGCCCAAGTTTCGGACCGGATCACCTATATCCAGGTCAGTCGGGGTCACCAGGTTATCAAAAGTGACCCAGTTTCAGCTCAGGATGAGAAATTTGAAGCCTGGCATTTACGGGTCTTCAAATTTCTTAGCTAAATTAAACAATTTCAAATTTTCAAGTAATTTATGTGATACACATTCGCAAGTATTATCGTGGTCGCTTTCCAAAATTTCATTGTTGCTTTTCATTTTTAAATTACAAGAAAACAAAGAGAGTACGCTCTGAACCCTCTTTATTCTGTGAAATCCTTGTGAGTGGGCACCCTGCCATGATTGTGTGTCATTTAGGTTGTATATGCCTCAGGAAGCTAACTCTAAAAAGTTATAGAAAAAAATACTTTTCTTTCTACCTTATTCTACGTTGAATTGAATTCATTTATGGCTTTTTGGTATCTAATGATCAGGATAGGGCAGAGGATCGGATGTGGAAAGAAGACAGTCAGGGACTAAGTTGAAGGTACTATCCAGGCATTTGTCTGGTGTCACTGACGATAAATCCTATCAGTGAGGATGGTCGACCGCTGTGTTCGAACTCAGGACGACCCGAAAGCGAATCCAACGCTCTACCAACTGAGCTACGGCTGCTCAGTCTTTTTTTACTTGTATCATACTATAACATTGCTGCCAACCCCCCATAATGAGGTGTCATCCCTAAATCCATGAGCATACCGTACCAAGTTTTAGTTTTTACTTTGAACAACGAAAAAACTCTATTTACACTCTCCAATTTTCGCTTGAAACTCCCAAAAGTGAAAAATTTGACGGAGTTCCCTCACAGGACCACCACGGAAACGTCCTTTACAAAGGACAGAATGTTTAATGACAATTAGTACATCTATTCAAAAGTTATGTTTGAACAAACATACAAAAAGATTCATACGGTATTGACAACCTCGAAGTCTATTAATTAACCTATCCTTTACTGTATATTTTTTATTGTAACTGCAGGTATTCTAGCGGTTCTTGAGGGAACTATGCCAAGGCGCATATTCCAATCGAAACCTTTGAGACCTTGCCTTTGAATGTTATCATTGTCCTATGTTTGGTGCACTGCCTAGAGGGATGTGATGGAGGGGACTCGCACGAGCCCTTTGTTAAATTGTTTGGCGCACACTCCTACTGCAGCGGTGTAAAGCAGGGAGCTCGAAAGTACTCTCGCGAATCCATTGTTAAATATTTACGTTTATTCCGAGCCCTTTGTTAAATAATTTTAGCACACCTCTGACTGGCTGCAATTAATTCTTCAAATCAGGAAATTCAGTTACCGTATCCTACTACCACTAGACATTAGTGACGTAGTGCAATAGTGTTTTATTAAACTATTTGGGAGTTATTGACTCCAGCCCTGAGCTATGGACTCTGTTAGGGCCCCTATTACCTATCCCTTGTAGTCGTAAGGGTTACTTGTTTACCTTTACCTGAACGAGTGGCGGCCCTGAGCTACAGCCTCTTTAGAGCTCCTAAAGGGGACCTCCTCTGTTCTGTAGCGCAAACTCAATACTTACTGGTTCTCCCCATTCCCCTCGATTATACAAGGCTGAGGTGTGATACCTTAATGTAAAGACCAAGGCTAGTACATTCTTCTTCAATCCTCCGCGGGGAATGTTGCTAAGGCTACAATGGAGACTATAAACTCAGAAGCTGACAAGTGAGAAGCTAATTCCATTGTAACATTTCAGGGACCCAGTTTTCCACCTGAAAAGAAATAATGCTGGTATATTAGCATTAGATTCTATAACAGCTTCTGGTAGTTTTAACTTTGTCCTTGTAGCCTTCATGGAGGACTTAAGTCTTGACGAAACATTCAATTGATTGCCATAGCAACAACGGAGGCCTAGCTTAAATAAACAATACGTTTGATGGCAGAGAGGTAGAAAATCAGTTGTGGAAGAAACGCCTATTACTATTATTATTTTCGAAGTGTTCATTATTTCGGTTGACGAGTGAAAACCGATTAAAAGAGGAGTCAATCATGTACCTCTTCTTATTGAGATTTAATGTAGATTCGATGAAAAGTGCAAGTTAGTAGGAATAATAAATACATATGAAGTTGAGGTGAGAAGGTAATTTTTATTCCGGTAATTTAAGTTTTTATCAAACACGTAAAAAGATACTATTATTACGGCATCTTGATGTATATGCTATTTCTTGTATATCAATTTGCGTCACTCTACATAGGATGCAAGAATTTCGTTTTATCACTAGTTTGTATCTTCTTGAGTGTGTGTCCTTAACGATAAACAAATCAGCAACGTAAGTTTAAGTTTCTTAATTATAATTAACTTCTTTTATTTAATCAAGGACTCAGAATCTAAGATGATTATCCTCATAATCATATCAACGTATTAGAAAAATTACATTTTTTTTTCTATCAGGGACCCGCATTCCACCCCTGCCTCTTTGCATCCATTGCACAAGACAAGTTGTGCACTTTCTGGGACGTGCATCACGAGCAGATATTCGCTCTCCTTGCCTTGGGGCAGACATGTCCCTGGAGATTCTTGGATTGCCGGAGTTCCGGTATTCCAAAAAGCTCCTGTGTTCCATCAGTCAGAAACTTCTGGGGTTGCGAGATGGGCTTTTGCCAGGCGTCCAGAATGTTCTCCTGGCCTTAGTATCATATATGGACCTTTTGTATGGGGGGAACCCTTTCTACTTGTATCCTATTTATTTAGAAAAACCAAGAAACACATGAAGTTCATAACATTTAAGGAGTCAAACAAGGGGACACGGACAGGACAAAGACAAAACAGGACAACACATAACTTGAGTTTCTTTTTCTTATGGCTTCTTCTTCCTGTAACAAGATAAAAAACAACAACATAGGATTAGGTGCGCGTGGATGCGTTGGTAAATCCACAAAGTTTTTTCACCATCCCATTCCTGGTATTAACTGCATCTTCTTCTTGTCACAGGTTACTCCTTCTGCAGTCTCGTTTCCATTATTCCACACTTTACACAAAATTTCACTTAACTCACGCACTCTATCCTCACACATTCCACTTGTTCCATCTAACCGCTTTGCTTCCGGGTTCCAGAAGATCAGCGTTTTTGCACAATTATTAATTATTATCTTTCCTTATTCGTTATATTATCCATCAGCACCTCTTCCATTCACACACTCACACACTTAGAGCGTCTTGTGACCGTTTCCGCCTCAATGCGCTAGTTCTTCCGGGTTCCAGCAGACACAATTATGCTAATTGTATTCACATTTTCAGTTTATTTCACTTCACATTTAAGTTCTGTTTCTTAATAGGCGCGGTTGTCACGGTGCGGCTGCGGACACGATCGCCCATCAGCTTACTTTTAAAACTGCTGCATTATTTTCCCTTATCTTGTCTCCTGTACGCGGTGGTTCACGCCGTTAATGAATTTTCTTTTATAGTAGTTGGAAATTCTATCTGTTAGTCCCCTGAGGGCGTCACAACTTCCGGAGTTCTCAGAACGTCTGTGACGGGGTCTCCCCCAGGAGTTCTCTCTCATCTCTAGCAAGATGCTCAGTTTCTTGGCATCGCATAACGATATGCTCGGGCGTAGCCACCACCCCACAAGTATGACACATATTGTCCTCGGCGATGTTCATCTCATGGAGCTTCTGTCGAAAGGGACCGTGGCCAGTTAGATATTGCATTAAGCCTCCCGTAACTTCCAGCTCCATATCCAATCGTTCCTCAATACTCGAAAAAATAGAGTATAATCTTCTTCCTTTATCGGTTGCGTTCCACTGGTTCTGCCATGCCTCGACCACGATTGAATTGATTTCAGAAACGTTTTCTGCAGGCCTATGTAGAATTTTAATTAATTTATCTTGGTCTTTCTTTTTTAGCCAATACATAGCGCCTAATTTCTTAATTTGAAGATGGAGGGGGGGGGACAGCCAGTGCGACCTGGAGAGCCTCAGTTGAAGTAGTTCTATAGGCGCCTGAAAGACGCAGAAGTAGTCGTTGCACTCGATCAATTGTTATTTTTTGTGTAACATCATCGAGTCGATGACTCCAAACACTTGCGGCGTAACCCACAATTGCTCTTATTATGACATCGTGGTATATACGTATTATTTTCATGGGAATTTTAAAGTCATTTACTGCAATATTAACTAACTTATGTGTTATTTTAACTGCTTTATTCTTGACAATTGTCGTATGTTGTCTGAAATTCAACTTTTCATCCAATGTTAGGCCTAAATATCTTTTTATTGACTTCCCATAAACTTTAATTATTGGTCCTCTGTTGTAATTTAAACTGCCTTTAAATAGCACATATTTTGTCTTGTCAGATGATATTGTTAGCTTGTTTCCTCTACACCACGATATCATTTACCCTGTAATTTCGTTGGCTTTAGTTTCCAGGTCAAGACGACTATTTCCCTTTATTACGACCGCCAGGTCGTCGGCATATCCCACCACCCTCTCAACTTGCTGCATCCCGCTCAGCATCTCTAGGCAAGACTGGAAGGCCAAGTCCCAGAAGACAGGCCCCAACACCGAACCTTGAGGGCAGCCCCTAGTAGGAGTCTTCGCCACGACGCCGTCAGCCATTTCCACCTCTATCATCCTATCCATAAAGAAATTTTCAATAACTTTCCATAATTTCTTATGAATATTTAGCTTTTTTAGTTCCACTAGTAATGAGATCAGTAGTATAGCAACAGTCCTGCATAACGAAATCATTAATCATTCTGTTTTTTTCACAAATTTACTCTCGGATTTGACAGCTCACTAATTAAAAATTAAATTGAGCTTAACTCTTGCGTCTTACCCCTTTCCCCGGCCCGGAACACAAATATGTATAACAGAATGCCACAGGCCATTTGCCTTTTTGTTGGATGAAAAAAAAAATAATAATAGTGGGGTTGGCTTCAACGAGATACCTACAGGCGCAAAGAAATTAATTTTGTTAATGAAAAAAAGAAATGAGAAAGAAGATTGAGAGGGTAAAAAGAGAAGTCTTTTATATTACAAGATACAGAACATAAATGAATATTTTAAAAAGAAAACATGAAATGCTTATTGGTAATGATGACAATGAGACATGAATGTAAGATATTTCAAGTACTTGTGAATATTAAGAAGATCTAGGAACATTGTATTGGCAGTAACATTGTTTGATATAATTTTAGTTAGGGCTGATGTTTGATTGAGAGAATTATAAACACTGATTTTGTATAATAAAATGTAATTTAACTGTTTTGCTGACTTGTGTTGAAAGAAAAGAATGTCATTGGGGCAGATCCAATGGTTAAAGTTTAACTTGCTCCAAGTGTGAGATTTTGTTACCTTCTGGCAGCTCCAATGTTTAAAGTTTATTTTGCTCTAAGTGTTAGATTTTGTTACCTTGCGGCAGATCCAATATTTAAAGCTTAACTTGCTTGAAGTGTCAGAGTTTGTTACCTTGCGGTAGATCCATTGTTTAAAGTTTAAGTTGCTGTAACTGTTAGATTTTGTTGCATTGTGGCAGATCCAATGGTTAAAGTTTAACATTAAGGTTGTTGTGGTATAGTGGTGATGGTTACTGAAGATAATACTTGGACGGGTATTGAAACATTTGACTAATGCTGATTGATAAATACATATGTGAAGACTTTAGTTGTTTGTTTTAGGAATAATGCTGATGGCAGAATGTTGCCTTATGACATAATTATATATTGAACTAACACACATTTGGACGTTTACTAGACCGTTTGTTGTATATTATTGAAACAAATGTGTAATATACTGGTTTTTGAACCTAGGAAAGCGCTGATAAATTGCAGAAATGTTGAATATAACTTGGTGTTGACATATACAAGAACTGACACAGAAACAAGAACCTATTGTACTGAATAAAATGTAATTTGACTAAATTTGCATAGAAAAGCTCCCGAAAGCGCTGGTAAATTGTACAAATCTTGAATATAACTTGATATTAACATATACAAGAACTGACACAGAAACAAGAACCTATTGTACTGAATAAAATGTAATTTGACTAAATTTGCATAGAAAAGCTCCCGAAAGCGCTGGTAAATTGTACAAATGTTGAATATAACTTGGTATTGACATATACAAGAACTAACACAG
>JAGDQP010004238.1:0-86788 GCA_022664845.1 Lepisma saccharinum
AAACTTCGAAATCTACCTCAGCCTGTAGGCCTACCGAAAGGGATTTTATACTTACGGTAGTAACAACGAAGATTTTGATTCGGCTACAAAAGGCGACCTAATAAAACAAGTAGTGCTGAAATAATTTCCAAACCAAAGCAATATGATTTGTTTTCGTAATTAAGTGGCTTCAGTACTCTGAGGAAAAAGATGTGGCATTTTGTTACGCTAGTATCTATCTTGGCTCGAAAAAAGTCATCAAAACTGTTATATCTAGAGTCCGCTCTATGAGAAATGAGACTGAGCACGAATGACTTTTGGATGGAACTCAACCAATTGTGACGAAAAGAAAGAGAAGGACCATGCATTAACAGCAGAAACAAGGAAAACAAAATGTAAAAGTATGAATGATTTTATTATTGTGGAGAACATTTCTACACACTTGGGCACCCTTAGTTACTGATAAAAAAAAACTTTAACTGGAAGGGAAACAAATAAGGATGTAGTTTCAGTTCTTGTACCTAATTCTTGTTGTGTGAAGATTGGGTTAATTGGAATATGTTTGAAAGTCTGACTCTTACTCAAAAGACTGAATGTTCGTATATATGTATCTTACTTCTTTCACGATAGTAATAGTCTTTTATAATTTCCAAAGCTTATCAAGCTTAACATAAGTATTCTTCGATATTCCAGCTAGCTCATAATATCTCAGGGTGATCTGTAGGTAATACATGGACGGAGAAATATCAAGATGGCCCTGCATTACCCAGGACTAAGTACAGCGACACTTGATATATAAATGCAAGCCTATAGTGTTCACTATAGAAGCATAATCAGTGTGCTAGAAACAATAAAACCAGACGTAAACGAAACGTTGTAAAGATTTATTCAAATCAATACAAAGAACTCATCGACTATGATTTTTTAAAGTTAGTCATCGGCTAACACCCTCCCAAGGGGTATACCCTCGATTGGGAAAGGGGTGTATAATGATTTGGGATTAGGAGAGGTTTATGGCTGGTCAAAGGGACTTTTATTCATCTTTATTATCTTTTATTTCTTATTATATTTTATATTCATTTGGACTATTATGAGATTAGCTCATAATCATATTTTGGGTGGAGTGATGATGAAGATGGTGGTGAGGTGCACTTGACACCACAACACATTGGGGAATTGTTAGTTGAACGAATGCAAGATTATGTTCTGTTCAGGGGTAGTTCTGAACTGATGAAGACAGTATGGACTCTGTTAGTTAATTGTGTTACAGTTCTATATATGAAGGTGCGTGTTATGATTGAATAGCATGGCTATGGAAGGATGAGATTAAGTCATGATCACTATGGTCAGGGGGAATGGTTTAGCGATGGAGTGTAAAGAGTAGTGAGAGTGGTGATGGGGTTATGGTGTTGCGTGGTGCTTGTACTGCTGTGATATGTAATGTGTCAAATAATAACTGGTGATTTTGTTCAATGCGTTGGCGGATGTACTTGAGTCGTAGTTTTTCGATATGGTAAAGAATATGTGGAAAAGGCATGTGTGCGTAGAGCTCTGCAGTTGGGCTTGGTAATTTTATTGGAAATGCGATTCGCAGGGCATGCTGTTCTAAGATTTGGAGCTTTTCATAAAAGAATCAGTTTGCTGCCATCCAGCGGGTATAGATTTTTTTTCAAAGAGCTAGTCGACGCTAGCACCCACCCGAGGGTTACACTCCCTATTGGGGATTAGATTTAAGGGATTGTTTGGAAGTGGAATGGGAGGTGATCTATGAGATTCTTTATTGATCGACTATGATTTTTTTCTATTAAGTATGGCATCTTCTTTATTTGCTAACCCCAGCTAGCACCCACCAGAGAGATATACCCTCTATTTAGGGAAGTAATTTGGGGGAGTTTGGAAGCTAGGAAATGACTGTTGAGCTAAGGGGTGTTTGGGATATTATTTTATTCTTTCTTTATTAATCTTATTCGCATGGATTATGATGAGTTTTTCACATAATCTCTCACTAGGTTATTCTATTTCTAATTTTGAATACATCAATTTAAATAATGATGTGATGTAATGGACATGAAATGCACATTTAACACAACACGTATGAAAAATTAATATTCGAATGCATTGTTATCTTCTGGTCTAGGGGTTACCGCCCATATAATTAATTTTATCTGACCTAGGGGCTTCTCTAGACCTGATGTTAACATGTGAGCCCTGTTAGTATTGATGACTATAGTACTACGTATGTTGGTGCGTGGTGATGGTGAATGATAGGTGCACTGAGCTCTCTGATGAGATCTGATTCTTGATGGTCCGGTGGTATTGTGAACTGGTAGACTGCAAAGAGTAATGACAGTGGTGTAGCGATGCGTCGAGGGGATTGGCAGTGTTGTATGTGAATGTATTATTTCTAGGAGAAGTGGGTGTTGGTGTTCAAGTTGTTTTACTATGTATCGTTGACGTAGGGTTTCAAGATGGAACAGTAAGTGTGAAAATGAGATTTGGTCATAAAGTTCTTGTATAGGGCTAGGTAGTTTCACTCGGAAGGCGATTCGTAATGCGTGACGCTCGAGGATCATCGACTATGACCCGCTATGGTCTAGTCTATAACTATTAGTAGTCAACAACATTGTGTATATAGCGTTTTACATTACCATCATGAAAGAAAATCAATAAGCATCAATTTAAATATAAATTAACATTAATTAAACAATATCATAATCACAAAATAATAAGAAATATTAATGTTATCCAACTTTCGGCGTTCGTAATGGACATTTCCGGTAGTATTTTTTATTGCAATAAAAAATTCTTCTGTTAAAGTAGACTACGGTAAACATTTTCTTTTCTTTCTGTGATGCATTTGTCAAGAGTTATAAAGTCTTGCTTGGAAACAGTCTCAGTCTTGCGCTTAACCGGGCTCCGCCATGTTATGACCTGATCAATCTGCCGGCTGCTTGTCATCAACATACAGATGGTATTTGATTTGTTAGTATTGTTAACAAGAGATAGCAAAAATGGATCGAAAGAAATAGTATAAGTGGTGAATAGCGCTTCTGTATGCCTTCATTTAGTTCGTTTTATTAACTTAAAATTGATTTTTACTTTTAATATTTCTTTAAGATATTGATATATTTTGGTAGCTTCAACACTAACCTATAGCAGCTCTTTTTTCATGATTAAATCATAAGATATCTTCCAATAATGCTCTTTAGTACTCTTGTATTTAAAAAGAATTACCTATGTTTACTGTAAAAGAATGTGGGCTTTTACACCCGACAATCGTATACTTTTTTTAATGAACGCTAGTGAAGCATTTTTCAAGAACTTAAAAGCATATGAAATAATAGTGCTCGTTACTGCCATCTGTTAACAATTTAACATACTACTTGTAGCCCGTGAATATATTGAATAGTTTTAATATGTCATTGTAAAAAGTAATAATAAAAGTATGTAAGAAACAAAAGTCAAAATTGAAACTATTACATTGAAGCTACTCTTGAGTTTCGCGAAGTAAAAAAAACGGCCTTTGATAGGATTTGAACAGCCTCCAGTGAAAGTATAAAAAGTTAGAAGTTGCGTGCGCTAACCAACTGCACCAAATTGTCAAGACATCAAAATCGACACGAACTAGCGATAAGAAGAGCACAGCAAGTTAACACTGCACCCTGTCATTGTTTCGAGCTTTTTTTCTGTTATTAAAAACATGTTTTGCTGTTTTAACTTATTGAAGTGTGTTCTGCAGATTTGTACTTTAATTATTTCGTCAAGTAATGATGTAAATGTTCTTTCTCTTTCTTGTTTTTTGTCTTCAAACTTCCGAATAAGGAACGTAACATAGGGAGAAGCATATAGCTACGGAAATAGTACGAATTGATTACGTCAAACCAATCAGAAGATGATTTTCGTTCTATGACGTAGGAGATTGAATTTTCAGTATTTCATGCTATATTTCTACGTAAGGAAAAACCGTTGCATTGTAATTTCAAAAACATTATATAGTATTTAATCTGATGTACACAAACAATTTGTAAAATATATAAGGACGGTGAAAACGGAAATGTCCATTCCCGCATCACATTCGCAGTGCCATCTACTGATGTTTGTTTACGTTGCTCTTCCCAGTTTATGACTGACTTAGATGCTGCCATCTATCGGTACAAGCTTGAACCATTTGCAGCTAATTAACCATATAAAACCTATAGCATTTATCTGATATGGTAATGCCCATTACATAGGGTTCCCTCTCCTGTAAACTTAATTTTCGCGTTGAGAATCACGTTATTGCCATGGGTACATGACCTCAGGGTGACCGAGAGGTTAGTCCGCCCGCTTTCTATGCGCGTGGTCACTGGTTCAATTGACACCTGGGTTTCTTGAACGGAGTGATGCGGGGCCCAATTCACCAAAAACAGTAGGTTTCCTCTTTAGAAACCCACCAACTCGTTTAGGACGTTAATAACAATTCAATCAATCAACCATGGGTACATTAGACTATTTCGGCAACTCCAATTTTGTAATTATTGTTCTTTAACGTGACTCAAATCTGGTTGAATTGGAATTTATTTTAAGACCTTTAGGCAACTTTGGCTCAGGTCGTATGGATGATGATGGGATGAGGAAAGTGGGAGGAAACGGGAGAACCCCGAGAAAACCCACGCACATGGTGTTTGTCCACCACAAAGCCCACTCAGATCTGGTTAAATTGTTTCCTAATGTAAGTCTTAATCAAGACAAGTGTTTTATAACGAATATCAAAATCAGGTAAGATATGTCAAGCTCAGTGAAAGCTTGGTAGAGCAAATTGGGCTAATATGGCTAGAGGAGAGGGAATCGAAGGAAAATTGTGTACAATGGATAAGATGTATAAATGAAAAAATTGTGTGATGAATTTGGAAATTGTATGTTTATTGTAATGTGTAAGTGTATGTAAATGCGCATTATCAAATGTGTGCCCGTCGAACTTCTTTCACTTCTCTCTCTACACTTCCACTTGTTCTCACTTCGAGGGCTGGCGCCGAACTCCCTCCTGTAAACCTGTTTGCCTCTCTTGAATCTAGTTCTGGATATACGAGTAAATCACGACTGAAATATGCAGCGAGGCGCCGTCATCCACAAGCGACTGACATAATACGTTATCTGTAAGTAAAGCTTCCAATTGATTGCAAACTGCTAGTGTGGTTCAGTGGATAGAACGTCGGGTTACTGTATCGAAAAGCTGAGTTCCAATCCCGGTAGGGTCAACATTTGTTTACGCAATTTTGAAATTTTACGGAGTTCACTGCCATTGGTTGGGTTATTAATTTTTTCATTACATGCGAACCACTCATGGCATCTAGTTCACCCGCACGCTCTGCAGTGGGGTATATTTGCTATACCGATTGAGTGGTCACATATTGCAGGTGCGATGCACTCATCTGGCTACGGGGCTGGTACTGATTACCTGCGGATTTGCATCTGCTATAAATTCCCAAGAACTTACAAAATTTATAGCAAGTTTAAAGGAGCTGAAAATCTTTATAACCGAGTTTAGTTTAGCTAAAAAGCAAACATATTGATAAGACAGATTTTTTTTTCCTGTGTCATGATCAGTATGTCAGAGTATGCACGCATGCAAATTTTGGCAACTTGAAATAACGAGAAAAATGAAACCCAAATGAATGCAAATCCATATCGATAGAACATTGGATAACTTTTTATGCATTTGAGTTTATTTCATTCGTTATTTCATAACGAAATGGGTGTTTTCTGGCTATTGCATCATTACTCCATACATATACCCTTCTCTCTGACAATAATACATCTGCCGTAAAATTGACTTCAGAAACCTATTTCCTGTAAACTTTTAGCCCAGAATGACATATTATAAGACCCCTCTTCCCATTTAAGAAAATCAATCGAGATTCAATATGGCGGACTTCAAGATGATGACCATGAATAAATACGCTCCAAAAGGTAGAACCCTCCACCCAGTACCCATTACTATGTATTTATCTTCCATTTCCTTGAAAAATTTAAAAAACACACGGGTATTTCCACATCTTTTGACCACTCTCCACAGACAAAATTTGACTTTTATATCATCGATCTAAAGCAATTGCATTGGAGTGGGCACAAATTTGCGTGTGCACATACTTTGACATGTTGATTATGACGAAAGAAAAAATATATCAGTATACTTGCTAGCAAATATTTATTTCAGTTCAGACACCAACATTTGTGAAACATTTGGAGAACAGATAGCTCCCAGTCCTGGAATCCAGATGCGAACAACATCATTTGTGCACTGGACATTACAAGAGTTCGATCTCTGAAAATTTAAAATAAAACATTGTGGCGGTATATCTTGGATACTACACTCCTCAAATCTATAAACCACCAGTTAAATAAGTCATTGTCTCAAACTCTAAAGATTAAGAGACACACATCATAGCTGACAGAGATCATTTTTGTGCACTCTGATAAAAAGTTCCCTTTTTAGGTAGATTTCGAAGAAAATATACCTATTGAGATCGGTACGATATGAAAGTGTGTATATATATATATATATATATATATATATATATATATTAACACGCTAGCGGCCATAATTTTGAAGATATTTGAACCAAATTTTTATATGTTGTTTCTAGGCTTAATAGCTCGGTTAAGTTCGTTAATGAGCAAAATCGGTCGCCATATTGGATCCAAAATGGCCGCCGAACCCATTGTTGTATAGAATACACAGCCTAAACTGCTGGGGCTATTGAAATCAAATTTGGCATAAAGGTACAACATCACTTTTTGATTATGAAAATGTTACCTAATGAGTTCAAAGACGCCATCTTGAATCCAAGATGGAGGACCTAAAAATCCATTTTCCACACCGTTTGAGCTAGAGATACGAAATTTGGCATAAAGGTGCATTATAACGAGTAGCTTAGGGAAATATCACAACATTTGGGAAAAGTCGCCATCTTGGATCCAAAATGACCGCCCAAAATCCCATTTTGCACACCGTTTGAGCTGGATAAATGAAATTTTACTTGAAGTTGTACTATCACAAGTAGGTCACGACAAAATAAGAAAACTTTCAAAAAGTCGTCAACTTGGATCCAAAATGGCCGCCCCAAAAGCCCAATTTCCAAATCATTGAAGGTAGAGAAACGAAATTTTCAATGAAGGTGTATGACCAAGAGTAGGTTACAATAAATGGGGCAAATCTTCCCTTTGGGGGCGCAGCCAACCGTGGGAGGGTGAAGATGTACTCCGTGGTGGTGTAGTGCTGCAGGGAGATTTTGGTTAAGATAAAGGAGGCGCATCCTCTCAAAAGCACTGAAGTTGGGGGGCGAGCCCCGGCTCCCAGCGAAACTTCGAAATCTACCTCAGCCTGTAGGCCTACCGAAAGGGATTTTTTTATACTTTAAAAGCATCTTCTGGTCACCTGAAGTAAGTTTACTTTTCATCACTTATTTCTTCACATACCATTACTATTTGAAAAGTTTCTATATGCTTTTTCATATGTATTAGAGTGCTCCAAGAACAGAGGTTTCGTAACCTAAAAAAAAAAAAAAGTTGTCAGAACGTGGAGTTGTCTCTGTGGAAACCTGTTGCATTAACCAACTGAATTACATAAACCTAGTATATTCCTGACTTTTTCTCAGGTTTTGCAATATATTTATGACATTAAATGCAAAAATGAGCTAACTGGAGTTTATGGATATATCGTGAACAAAATGTCTACAAGTCTTTTTTATAAAGAGAAACACAGCTTTGTGACAAGGCTGGTATTATTTAATAACAAAAAGAAATTAAAACGTAAACAGTTTCGGAAGTATACCACTTTCTTCTTGAAAAGGAAGTGGTATACTTCCGAAACTGTTTAGGTTTTAATTTCTTTTTGTTATTAAATAATATCAGCCTTGTCACAAAGCTGTGTTTTTCTTTATTCAAGATGGATACAAGGCTATATTGTTGCAATATCCAAGTTTTTTTAAAAGTAATATTGAAAACTAAATGGAGAAAAGGCTTCAAAAGTCAACTTTAGAAAGACGTGACAAACTGACCACAATTTGTGCACATTACTTGTATTTCTTGACGGAAAATCTAAGACATTTTCAGCAAAGAATGTAAAATAAATGAATTACTTTTTACAGTATATAAATATTAACATTACACCAGAAAATCTTACTTTCATATTCATGTTTTCTCCTCGGGAATACTATTGTATATTTTTCTAATACTACTATATAATTCTCAGTCATTTAACAACACTGTTTCCTCTTTGAACTGTCAAATACAATACTTTACAAAAGAACATTTTTCTACAAAGAAAGAAATATTCCTTCGAGGTTTCGCCTCCCATTTAATCGAATTCACTTCAGTAAATATTTTTTTTTTAACATTAAGTAAAGTAAAGTATTTCCCCCTAAAAATCTCCGAGCTTTAGTTCTAAACATTTCTTCATTCGTCTCAAAAGGATATTTTCAAAGTTTGATCACGTTCAGAAACATTCTGCTGCAATCACAAAAGGATTTATCTCAAAATCTCTTTCGGCGAAGAGAGTTTTAAATCTACTATGAACAAAGAGAGGGAAAGGGGCAGGCGGAAAGAGAGAGAGGGAGGTATGGGGTTAGAGAGAGAGAGAGAGAAGGTGTTGATCCATCTGAAACAAACAAGGAAAACAAGAAAAAGGGGGAAGATAAATGAAATAGTCCCAAATACAAACTATTCTTAATAAGGTATTAAAACAGATGCAGAAAGGCTGTGAGGAGCATGGAATGAAAATAAATGTAACTTGAACTAAATTAATTGTAACTGGAACGAATGGAACAGGAGCAAACATCAAAATTGGAAGAGGAAAAGTAGAACAGATATCCTTCAAGTATTTGACAATGATAATATAAAATGTGAAAAGGGGATAAAAGCGAGAAGAGTAACGGCGAAAAAGGCGATCACTGAAAAGAGGAAACTGTTCTGTGGATCGATGAACAACGAGTTGAGGAAGAGATAGATTAAATGTTTTGTATTTGTGTTGCATGGAGCAGAAAGGTGGCCACTACGTAGGAGTGAAGAAAGAATATGGAAAACCTTTGAAATATAAACACGGAGAAGAAGGAAAATACTAGCTTGACACAGAAGATGCGAAATGAAGAAGCGCTGAAGAGAATGGGTGAGAGGCGAACAATTCTAAAGACAATAAAGAAGAGACAGAGAAACTGGTTAGATCATTGACTGCGCAGAGATTGCATACTGAGAGATGCAACTGAAAGTGTGGTTGAAGGAAAAGAGGAGAAACAAGAAGACAAATAATCCTTAATAATTTAAGGAAACTGAATCCTCAATATCGAAACAAATGGAGAGGCCTTAGCTTGCCTTGAAGGATCTGCGGCTTTCTACGACGTCAATCCTGTCATCCGTTTCTGCCACACACACACCTTACCATGGTCAATAGTAGCGACTACCTCCTCCACTTTTTGTCGGAGCTGTGGTGAAACTTTGGCACAAAGTCTACACATAAATACCTGACATAACCCGTAAGAAAAACCGAAAGGAGTTAGGTCGGGTGACTAAGGACGGCAAAAAGAGTTGATTCATCTAGACGTGCGCTCAATCTAAACGAGTTAGCAGACTAACACTGACGTCAGCACCAACGTCAATGGATGTGTTTTTTTAAATATTTCATTTACGGGCAGAACAGATGATTTTCTTCCAATATTACGCTTCTGGAAAAAGGGATGGGACGATAGTGACGTGACCAAGCCCTTAGTTGAAGTACCAAACTTCATTTGGCTGGTGGAAGTGAGAAAAAGCCTAAAATCCTCAGACATGATGATCGGCTCTAGAACTGGAACCCACGTGTTTGCCCAGTGCAGATCCGAAGTCGTCGACGTTAACAACTGAATCACGGGGGGTCGGATCCGATGTAGCAGACATAGTATTGTCCTATTGTCCTGTTACTGTACTGTAGTTTTGGCAAATCATGCAGAGACTTTCGATTACCCCTGTATTTAATTTGAAAGGATTAAAATATTGGAGTAATTCTCTGAGAGAAGGAAATATCGTATTTTTTGAAAGGTTTTACAGTTATTTATTTATTTATTTATATTATTTTTGTTTGAGAAGAGGGTCTTTGATTCTACCATTAATATACTTCCCCTTTGTGCTAAAAGCGTTCATATATTTCTTAATGAGAGAATGGGTAAAAGTTATTCCTCACAGATTCGAGCAATTTTAAATTGTTTTTATTAGTAATTTTTATTATTATTTTATATTTTGTTCTACGATATTTGTATAATGCTGGTTTCGCCGGAAAGGAATATAGGGTAAGGGCACCGGTCGTCAGATATACATCAGTAGTCAACCATCTTCACGTAAATATCATTAAAACAAGACCTATGTTATTAAAAATGTGCATAAAAATTATATCTAGTTTTCGATCACCTTGATATTTAACTTTAACCAGCTATCGAAAGTGACATTACTGAACTAATTAGTAAGTATGTGGGTCCTATGGTTAGCTTAGAACAGTAGTTTTCAACCGGTGTGCCGCGACGCGAGATTACCATGCAGCGAGATTTTCTAGGTGTCGCGAAGCTTCTGAGACTTTGTGACTTTGTGACTTTGCTGGTACAAATAGTTAATTCACATAATTTCACTTAATATTTATTTTTTAAAAGAAAAAGAACAATATCCATGAGACTTAACATATTTATTTACAGGGAAATTAGTTAATTAATAGTCTTAACTTACAGTGTAAATAGATTTAAAAAGTATTAATGACCAAGTATCTTCTATTGTTGCTCATACGTTAGTAAACCACGGGATCGCACTACAAAGGATAGTGTACCGTAAGCGAAAATAAGTTAAAAACCATTGGCTGCCGGAAATGTTATCTGAGAATTCATAAGAGCGTCCTAAACTTTAGGGTAAAAGTCTGTAGGTTATTAATAGTTTTAAGACATAGATGCTTTTTCTTTAGCTTTTTAAATGTTTTGTTTTGATTTTATACCATAAACAGTACGAATAGTAATATCTATTAAGTATATGATTGTGTCCGACTTTAGGTACATAGTATTCACGAGCATTCCTATTGTCGGCCAGAGTGACAGATAAGAACTGTTTATTATCTATTACAGTTTTTCTACGCTGTCAAATTTATGTTTCTATTGTTCCTAATAGTGTCCCCATGTGGGTGAATGGTAACACTCGCTGCCCTGTTAACAAGGGGTCCCGGGTAGGTTCCATCCTTAGGACGTCATCCTTATGCGATGGAAGGCAATGGCAAATCACTATCATCTTGCTCGGGGACCTTCGGTGTAGGACCTGCCTTTAGTCAGAGCACACATCATCATCATTGTTTCTATTAATTTTCTAGTCTTATTAGCCACACATTATGGGCTTAGATCTGTTTTAATTTTAAGTAGATAGATATAGCCTAATTATTTTCTTTTTTACACGAGTGTAATCATTGTTTCTAAAAGTTCTAAATTAAAATTATCCAGTATTTCTAAATGTAAAAGTACTTACATTTTTATGGATAATTCTCTTCTGTTTGGTACGTGATCGATAACTGCTACCTGCATGGCTGATCACTGGTTCTGAGTGGACGAGAACTGGTGAATATTACATATTTTCCTAGCACAATTTTAATACGAAGAATCTGTAAAATTTTGAGGTAGGAATGCTTTATTGTGGTTAAGAAAGGCTGTAAAAAATTAAAGTAAAGAGAGTAAGTGTAAGTATAAGACCAAGAAATAAAACTGGAAACAAATGAACGAGTCCCTTACTTGGCTGACTACTGGTGCTTTTATCCTAGAATTAAATATGCGAGAGTGCATTCTTGCCTAGTGAGACTTCAGTGGTTTAATTATCTTAAAACGTGTTTATGAATTTTTACTGCCTAATCCGTGCATTGTCTAATACCATGGTACTAAACTGGTATGCCGCGGCACACTACTGTGCCGCGATATTTGCTAGGTGTGCTGCAAAATTTCTAAAACTTTGTGATTTTGCTGGTAAAAGTAATTCACTCAATAATTTACTTTGAGAGCGAAACAAGAAAATATATTCATGAGCTTAAACATACGAGGGGGGACCCAAAAAGAACGGATTTTTGCTATAAAAATTTATTATTGAACCTTTTTACAAAATTCCTGCAGTCACCTTCAAAGTACTCTCCATTAGATGCGATGCACTTGTCAAGTTTTTTTCCCACTGTTGAAAGCATGTCTGGAACTCTTCAACTTTGATATCGTCCAGTGCCCTTTGTGAAGCTGTTTTTACTGCCTCCACATCATCATAACGCTTCCCTTTTAGCGTTATTTTCATTCGCGGGAATAGGAAAAAGTAGCATGGAGCTAGGTCTGGCGAATACGGATAGTGGGGAACGACAGACCATCCCTGAGATGCCAAATAGTGGGTCACTCATAAGGCCGTGTGTGCGGGGGCGTTGTCGTGATGAATGAACCAGTCACTTGATCGCCAAAGTTCCGGGCGTTTCCTCCGCACATCCTCTCGCAGGCGTCTTAAAACTTCCAAATAAAACTGCTGGTTAACAGTCTGGTCAGGGGGTACAAACAGTCCGGATTTTTTTCAACGTTTTTCTCGTTTCGCGATGTTGCAAGGCGTCCAGAACGAGGTTGGTCTTCAACAGTCATCTCACCACGTTTAAAGCGCCCAAACCAGTCGAACACTTCTGTGCGGCTCATAGCATCCTCCTGAAAAGCCTCTTGAAGCATTTGGTGAATCTCCGTTGCCGATTTGTTAAGCAGGAAACAAAATTTCACACACACTCTTTGTTCTTTTAACGTTGCCATCACGACTTCGCAGGCGGAACACGTCAACAGTCAGAGAAACACAACACTACGCTCACACGTTCACCTCCACACTGACGCCGTCTGCACAGTTGTTTCGTGAAGGTCTCTACTAACCCCATCTAGCGGGAGAACTCTGTACTACGTCTACGAATGGCAGCGCCCTCTCAGTCCGGTTTTTTGGGTCCCCCCTCGTATTTACTTTAGAGGGAAAATATTGGTTTATTTAGGATTTATAATAAAAGATTTTGAGTTATTAAGGAGAAGCTTGAGCTTGTTGTTTCTTGATCAGAACTTGAAATTCGTGGAGGAATTAAAGGCAAATACGCACACAATTCTTGTTCAGCTGACAGGAGTCTTTCCGGTTTCTCGCTTTCATATTTGTAAATGTTGAAAACTCCTTTACAAAGGATAGTGTGCCGCGAACAAAAAGAGGTTGAGAACCATTGGTCTAATATATGAGCAATACAATGACTGATATTGTAGGTAGAGGGAAAATCTCCAGGTGAATTACATTCACTATGGATTGATAAAGTACACTGCAAAAAATAGCTGTGTTAATTCAACACAATGCGGTGTCCCAGCGTGACTACCACTTTTGTGTGTTAAATCAACACAACACACGGTGTTGATTTCGGTACTGTGAAAAAAAGTTACGGCCGTAGTGAGATTTGAACTTGGATTGCTCAGTTAGAACTCGAGCGCCTTACCGACTTCGCTAAATCGTCAAACAGAAAAGGCACTAGATGCAAACGATATTCAGTGAACAACATTTGAATTAAACGACTACATTATAGATTGAAACTGTGTATGGAATCAAATATATGTTGCTGAGCCCCAAAACAAACTAAGTTACTCGCATGACTAATCCCATAGTTTAATCCCTTCCTATTTGTCAATATTGAGAACCAGAATTCCCATTCATTGAGAATATTATATTTCTATGAAAGCAAGCAAGATGGCAAGCCAAAAACTTGAGCAGCATTACTGCTTTATCGTAACATGTCAAATGCTGCGCTTGCTTTCATAGAAATGGAACATATTCTCAATGAATGGGGATTGTGATCCCTAATTGACGTATGAAAAAGTGATTAAATCATCCCATAAGTCGTGCGAGTAACTTTGTTTATGTTTGGGGTTCAGCGATATTTTTTAATCCTCTATATTGTTTCAATCTAGTGCTTCTTCCGTCTGACGATTTAGCAAAGTCGGTAAGACGCTCGACTTCTAAGTGAACAACCCATGTTCAAATCTAGCTGCAGCCGTAACTTTTTTCTCCCAGTACCGAAATCAACACCGTGTGTTGTGTTGATTTAACACACAAAAGTGGTAGTCACGCTGGGACACTGCATTGTGTTGAATTAACACAGCTATTTTTCACTGTGTAGTACCGGTATTGGAAATGAAGTTCAGTTTACAAGTTGATTCCCCCCATACACCTATTTCGGGTACGCCACTGTTTTTTCATTTTAATTTTGCAGATACTCTATTATCAAACACTTGCTTTGATTCAATGTTCTGTATTCAATACTGTAATTTTTTAGTCATTAGCTATGGACGAAATTGTTGACGTAATACTGGTTCCATTAAAATGGGCTATTGTAACTGCCAAACTGTATGGAATATAAAAATATCTCCTCTAAAATTTTCAGCTTATAGTGGACGTTTCAATTAAGTGAAAAGTCATTTCTGTCTTCATTGGAAATGTTCACGTTGATGTCCCGTTGAAACATTTCCTGGACACCCCTTGTTTCTGCAGTATAATTCAATTCTTCGCATCAGGCTAGTAACCAGAGGGGCCAGGGGGGCTAAGTCAGCAAGGCTTTATCGTGAGCCGGACTTCCACTGTCAGAATGAAATTAAATATATTTTTTGATATTTTAAAAGCAAACATTTATATTTGATGTTACGTTAAACTTTACATGTATATAGGCGCTTCACGCTACCAGTTAATCTATAATTGTCTTATTTTTTTCTATGATCATATCAGTATCCGGCCATCGGCATGTCAAATGTATGTTTATGGCGTACAGTGATCAAACAATCCTGCAGAAGACATTCTTATAATTCTTCCAAAATACAATGTGCTCTATTCAAGAGTTTACCGACCCTATAACCGGGGATAGATTGGAAAAGTACGTGCAGAGTCTCCAGTTGGAGAAAAGTGAGTCACCGTGACTGACAATTACCGGTGGATGAAGACGAACCAGTCACAGTCGTAAAGGTTCGCGAAAGTTCATAGTGCCATCAATTAGCCACCTGCTGAACTACGTATTCTATGAGGATAATGAATGTTGAAAACCGTTGTGCTAAACGGAATTGGTGTTTTGCATCGCGTATAGTGAAAAAGAATTCTTAAACAATTCATACTATAAAGTAAAAAACAAATAACTTTGTTTATTTATGATTAAAAAGAAAAGCATGAGGTGTGCTCTCATATGCAGTCACTTTATAAATTCTTGAATTAGCGCGCCTTAAGCTTTTCTTTTTATTCATGCATAAATATTGTTTGTTTTACTTTTTAGTACGAATTGTATGCCTTTAAAAAGTATTTTTATATTTTTTACCCAAATTCTAAAGTGATCTACAACCAGCCAAACGCCAAATCGTTGCAGGCGTAAGCGTAATATTTAAAAAAATACTTTTAAAATATATAGAAATATATGAAAGTGGAAATGGAAAATTGTATTGTCACCCGACTTACATCGCTGTGCAACATTTTATTATTATATGATGTTGGGAAATGAGTTAAATTAACATTGCAAGATTTGAGGGCACCACAAACCATTGTGAACTACAGAAAAGAATGTACAAATGCGAAGGATGTAGGGAATAACCCTGTACCTTCCGACCAGCGATTTACTACTAGACTAACTGGCCGAGTTGCCAGACAACAGTTTCGCATCGCCCTTTATGCTCATAAATCATAACAAAAACTAGGATATTTACATAATTACATATTCTACTTCCCGTAATGTAGGACGCACGAAAGTATATAAATGTTTATGAAGTGTAGCATTAGTATCATAATATCAGCTGCAATCCATGACGGTAGAAAATATGGAAAAATATCTTAAAGAGTTTATTGTGCGTCAAGGCGTTAGTCAAGTGAATTATCAAAAACATTTATTAGCTCACCATTGCATGTATTAAAACATAAGAAAAAGTTCAAGTTTATCCCTGCAATAAATATTCCATTTTTATATTTTACGTAAATTAAATAAAAATATGGCAAAATACAAAATAGAGAGAGTGCTGTGCCTCAAAGTGTTAGAGAAGTTAATAATTTATTAAAACACCGTTGTATGTAAACAAGGTAAATTTTTATTCCTACAGTAAATACGCGATATTTTACGAAACTACATAAAAATATAGCAACATACTGTACATCATAGTATTAGTGAGGTTAAAAAGATAAAATTGATTGTATGGGCGGTAACAGCACTATGGCTTACGCCCGTCCCCATACGGGAAAGACCCTTATCTTGGTCATTTCAAAACTTAGCTGTTGATTAAAATAATAAAAAAGAAGATATAAAAGATGAAGATGTAAAAGGTCTTCACACTCAACCTACTGGTGTAAATGGCCAGTATAACGAGGATGCCCGTAAATGGGTCCTCGCAGGATAAAACAAAAATAGACCATAAAACTTAACAGCTAAGGAGCATAATCATATAAAATAAACGGAAATCATAAAACTCACAGCAAAAACTAGTTAAAATATTTACCGTTTAAGTTTATATCTCGGTTTCCCTTTCCTTCCCACGATATTAAAATCCATATCCATCAGGGGGTCCTCAACCATGTCGGAGGACAAAGATGAACTTGGTTGATGGATAGTATGTGCAGACTCCTCCTGAGCTAATTGTGCAGCCAAAACATTCGTCAAAGTCTTAATGCTCGTAGCGAGAGGTGAAGTTCGAGCTAATTTGGAGACTTTATAGGGACTAAAAGTAGGCGTAACCCGTGGAGCTCTAGAACTCTTCACAGGTGGTTTTTGTCCCTGACTCTGTGTCGGCGTATTGCCAGAAGCCTCTGATCCTTTGGGAGGCTTCGGAGGATCTACACGCACATCAGACTCTGTTTGTGTTGAGACATTAACTGTCTGGGTACCAACCGAGACAGTTTTAACTGCTATTTTGGCTACAACATGTGAAAACGCACCACAGGGAAGGGTGCGCTGAGACTCTCTTAATCGACGTTTAGCATCACCAGCAGATATCTTCTCTAATACCATCAGCTCTCTAATGCGTTTTTCCTCCTTAAAAATAGGACAGTCACGCGACCAGGCCGTGTGATCACCCTTGCAATTAACACACTGAGGTTTCAGTGACTTACAAGGATCCGCACCATGGCTACTGTTTCCGCAAATTGCACATACAGCAGAGGTCACGTTACATGACGTGCTGGTGTGTCCATAATGTTGACATTTAAAACAGCGGAGCGGACTTGGTATATAAGGACGGACAGGCAAGCGATAGAAAGCTGCCTTCACGTCCTTAGGAAGCTGAGGCATGGCAAATGTCAAAATTAATGATCCTGTCGGTTGTAATTGGCCAGTCTTTCTGCTGTTGATGCGTTTAACATGCACTACGCCTTGACTGGCGAGTTCTCTTTTAATCTCCTCTTCAGGAACATCTTGAAGATCCCAACAAGTTATTACGCCCTGTGTAAAATTCAGTTGGCGGTGTGGCTCAACTAGAACTTCAAGAGTTCCAATTGATGTCATCTTCAGGAGATTATTTGTCTGCTTGTCAGTAGAAGTCTCCACTAATAAGATGCCATTCCGAAGCTTTTTAACATTATGTAGCTCACCTGCAACATGAGTAAGTTGTCTTTGAATTAGGAAAGGGGATATCTTCTTCAAACCACCCGGATTGTCTGTTTCGTTCTTTACTTTAACTACAAGATATCGTGTGATAGTTGGTACGATACTTGTCTGTTCCTCTACTTTTAGTTTATCTTCTTTGTCACTGGTAGATTCATTAGCTGTATGCGCTTTCTTACTTACGTCAGTGACTTTTTCTTCATTCTGTCTTTTCTTTCTCTGCTTTTCTTTTGGCGAAGGCGACTGATTTTTAGGATGTGGTGGAGCCATGGTGAATGTTAGCCGTAAATGCCCACACTTCTCCGTCTTCATTCTGAGGAGCCAACGAGGCTGCCGGGTACTACCCTCATCACCCTTGTCAGCAAGCTGGAAATCGAGGCGAAGTCCAATGACTTGGCGTCGAAATCACTTGTACTCCCGACTGATGGATACTTGGGACACCCACTCCCCCGAGTGTTGGCGAGACCAAAGGTCCGAAGAGCTCCCCAATGGCGCACTTCCCAGTCTCAACGAGCTAGACCATCCAAGAATCTGCTGTCAAGAACTAGGCGCTATCCAATGGTTCCGCCCCCTTTCCCCTGGGCCCAGGGGCCATAGTCAATGCAAATTCATCCTGTCACATCCTTGGTCATTGCGCGGAGGCGCAACTCACAGCACAAGAGGAGATGAAATAATGGGTCATCAATGGATGAAAAATGGGGTGAATGTAAATGAAATCCTCTCGGCTGGTCCTCCTTTCAAGCAGCGTAGATGTTTAGCTGCGAGGGTTGATTGCAGCCGGCAGAAGCCAGCTGGACGATGGGGTCGCCAATTCCCTACGCCGTTGTTGGCTGATTGCAACCAGCATAAGCCAGCTGGACGATGGGGTCGCCATTTCCCTACGCCGTATACGAGCAGCGATGGTCTGCTGCTCGGGCTATGTGATAGTGTCATCACGTTGCGGTCCGTAGACCTGCGATGGGGTCGCCAATCCCCTACGCCAGCGGGAAGTAAAAATTCTCAACAGAGAAGCCCTCTGGCCCTGCTGTTGGACTTCCCATAGGCAGCAACGGTGTTAAGAGCTGCCAGGGCTGATTGCAGGCAGTAAAAGTGACTGGGTGATGGGGGCGCCACTAGTATTAGTGAGGTGAGTTACCAAAATCTACATTTATTAAATCATTATTGTGTGTATGAAAAGATAAACAGAGCTTAATGTTTACCCCTGCAATAACTATTTAGTTTACTTTATATTACATATTTTAGGTTAACTACTGTCAAATGGGGTTACTTGAGATACTTTCAAATTTTAGGTTGGTATAGTTACAAATCTATTTCAATTTCTTTAAATAGCGCATGGGAAACTCCAGTCTTCATGTGTAGTTTCATAACCCACTATAAATGGTGATACAGACATTGCTAGATAATTTAAAAAAACTGTGTGTCTCGACTCAAGTTACCCAATGGGTTGAGGTTACTTAAGACAGTAGCTAAAATGATGTATTGAACAATACATTTTCGTTCATTGAAGGAAAATAATCCAACTTGGGAAAACTTGATACACAGTAGATACCAAAATAAAGTTTTTAGTGAAAAATGTACGTATAGTTCTGCTAAGGGACTCCAGCCTGAAGTGGTTTTGTATTTAAAGAGGAGAACTGCTCATGCCTTGTTGGAAACAAAAAGTTGATTATCACCATGGGAAGTATTGAACAGAACAATGAGTATTCGTTGTTGAGCTTATCTCGTAAATTATAAACCCCACGAAGCGAAATTTAAATAATCGCAAACTTACTTCTCTTGAGGATACATACTTTAGCACCGCTAGGATCGGTTTCACAGTCGATAACTCATAAATACTGTGAACTGTATTATCCCTAATCTTTAATGCTTCTCATAAATGAATGCTTCAATGCTTTCTCTTTTTTATCTGTTGATATTCATTTCATTATTGCTGTGATACATGAAATTTAACTCCTAAAAAGCAGTAACTCACCGTAAGTTACACCGAATGGTTGTAGATAAGAGCGCTGGCTTGGCATTCGGAAAGTCCTGGGAAGGATCTTAGCGGCCGCCTATTCTGACTGAGGATTTACCAAGGTTTTCCCTGAGTCACACCAAGCAAATACTGGGATATTACTGAATAATCGGCTATCTTTCAGCATCCTTTCCTCCACTTTATCCCGACCTGAGTGAAAATGCTTAAAAGCCATAAATAAATGTAAAAATTCATAAGAAATAACTGAATCATGAATAAAACAACACGTAGCTGCATTACTAACAAAAGCTTAATATCTATCTCTTTCAGGAGCGACGTAGGTTAATGGAGCGATTTCCAAGCCTTGCCCTTATGGAACAAGATGAAGAGCAATGCAGACGAATGCTCCTTTCCTACCAGAACCTTATATTGTCCAGGGATTTGTGCGAAGGAAACTGCTCCTATGGACAATTCTGTCCTACTGGATTGTGTCGCACAGACTCTAAGAGGTAAAGAAACATTTCGACAAACTTTCTTTTTATTCATAAAGTGAAATTTAATTTGTTTGTCAATTATGAATTCTGAGGATTTGTTCTCTACTAACTACTGTCGTGGGATGATTTGGGAAAGTTGATGAGTGTCAAGTACGGTTTACTTAACAGTTATCAAGGTCAAAGGTAAAGGAGGGATGAATCTAACTGAATATTCCTTTGCTAACAACAACAGGATAAACCTATCATCTGTTACGTAACTAAAGGCCCATGAATCAATTCAACTCCATTTCGTAATTGATCAAAACTTATATGGAAAAGCATTCTTGTAATTTGTTTGTTCGTATTATTATTATATCAATTTTGTCAGTTAACGGAGTAACATTTCATATAATTTCAATATATGATATTTTTAAAATATGTAATTATCTTGGAACTAAACAGTTGAAACCAATTTTCACGAAACTTCTGCGCCACTACAATTGGAAACAAGTTACATCTTATTAAGCACAACTGCGAGAAACATTATATATATATATATATATATATATATATATATACAGTATATCCTCTACATTGGATTCCTAGAGAAAAGAAACGACCGAGACGACGCCCAAATGCAAGATGGGTAGATGAAATCAAGTGTTTTTCAGGAGCTACATGGATGAGGATAGCAGCAGACCGAGATATGTGGAAAGAAAAGGGGGAGGCCTTCATCCAGCATGGATAGAAAACGGCTGAATATGATGATGATACATCCTTCTGTTTCTAAAATACAAAAGACTTTTGCTTGAAAGAAGGAAACAAACTCAATTATGAATTTTACTAAAAGGAATGACAATATACTTTCTACGCTCTTATAAAAGCTCTAATCAAAGACAAATGTCCCCTCTTCTGGTGTCCATTGTTCTTATTCTCTCGGAAATGCATTTTTTCTTCTTTTACAATATTAAATATTAGCTTATTTATTAACATGTGTTAACTGTCTCCATTCATAAGAACTATCAACTTACTCATAATCGGTTCTCCTTTATCAAATATTTCTGCAGAAAATGAATCAACAACCACGATGCAACAATTTGCATTCTAATTATTACTACCAAAACCTACGCGTAAACTATCTCCAAATATGCTATGTATTCCAAGTTTCGTTATCAGACCCATCATAGGCTACAAATTGATTCATTACGGTGCCAATCCACGTCTAAAAATCCAGGAAAGTTCCTCACCCCTCTACCATCTCAGATTTCAGTTAAATTTAGTACATGGAATCTACTGATACATATAAGAATCCCTATATAATATTTTATATATATATATATATATATATATATATATATATATATATATATTAATTATTGAGCGTTATAAGGTAAAGTCTTCACATTCAATATGTTTATTGTAACTTCATAAGGATTTCGAAACCTTTGCACAATATATTTTTTACATGTTTTTTTATTTAAAAGATTAATAAATGTGCTGTAACGGAGTGAAATAAAGTCAGTTGGTCTTACACATTACAATCAGAAGAACCCATTTCTGATCGATAAAATTATTCTGTTTAAATTTAAGAGAATAATTCTGTTTACTGATGACAACCCATGTCAAAGATTGTGGAGAAACACGGGTAACTTCCTCTTGAAATCCATGCACAGTTTTCTGGCAATGCCCATATTTGGTGCCCATTTTCATGCTTTTTAAGTCAAGTCTGTATGAAAATTGGAGTTATCGAAGAAAATGGTATTTCCTTCGGGTCAGGCGCTTTTTTGTTATTGTGTATATGCATTGACTAATGCCAACATCATTCAATACCTTGTTTCATAAACCAATTAATCCGCGCTGCAGAATACGTTCATAATGTTAGTGAAAATTAAATAAATCCTCTTCGGTAGCTTAGGAAATAGTTTGTTGAATGAAGTGACGCAGGATTATTTTAGCAATGCCTTCTAAAGAATAGTCTAATTTATTTGTAGAAAGTTACAAATTTCCAAGCCAAACACTAAATTAGTTATTTAACATCTGACTCGGTGATACCCAGTTTCTATAATACAACCAACGATGAGGAACTATCTCGAAATATCTAGCAACTTTTTATTGAGTTAAGAGCATGAATTCCCTCAGGAAGCAACGCAAGTACTCCTACATTTCTTTTATTCAAATTGGACCTCTTACGTTGACTGTCTGGCTTGTTTCCATTTTTACTTTACTTGTTTATTGATTTATCAACCAGATTTTTTTGTCTTCGCGTGCAGATATAATACTTACCAACACCGGATAAATTATATTGTACGCTTTGTAGGCAGTTCACACCAAGTAAGTACTCAATGCACACATCTATTGTAACGATGAAACCTTTATGCATTTTCTCACAACCCACCCAACTAATTAATAGCCAAAATTGTTCGGATTAATTTTATTTCCAACGCTCTCTCAACTTTTTCAACTTTAATTCTTGAACTTCTTTAATTTCACTTCATATCAACTCAAAACTAGGCTAATGCATTAGCATTTTGAGGTTTACGGGTGTTTTATGGATCAGTATAAAGTTTCTAATGCCTCCAAGTCAAGGTCACTATATGTTTGTTCTGTTAGTGTATCTGTCTCGCCTACACAGTCTGTCCATCTCTTCCTCTCAGTTCTGCCTGTTTTTCTTCCCGATAGAATTGCTTATGAGAGATTGAAATTAAAATTACAGGATCTAGTTTTAAATTTTCAATGGAATTATAGATCTATTATCTCCCTATCTCTATGTGTATAATGTTAATTTTCATTCTTGCAGCCGGATCTTTCGCCGAAGGACGTCACAGAAGAATACTCCACCACCCTCAGGGCGTTCCACACCGTCCTCGCCACGCCTCTTACCAGCCACGCCCACTGGTTCACGAGACAGGAGTCGAAGAAACAGCCCTCGTCCCAGTCGTAGCGGAACTCCAAGCCCTGGTTCAGCACCTCCTTCAAGATCAGGATCGCGGGCCGATATCTCTGAAGTGCAAGGAACGTCATGGCGCGGGTCCACAGGATTTTTAGAAACTTCACGACTTCGGCCGAGAAAAAGAGCGGATTCTGCCCCAACAACCCCTCAAACCTCGCCCAGTCCTTCTCCCAATCCCTCCCCACGACCTTGGAGACACAGTATCAATAAAAAGTCGTAATGGCATTGGTATGGCACATCCGCTGCAGGACAACGGAGAAAAACTTTTATTTTCCTTCAGTAAACCATTGAATCGCTGCATAGCCTTTGGGTATTTAACTCTATCTACGGCTAGCACGAATTACATACAAACATGTCGGCGTTACCGGCTAACAACAATGTGTATTAACAAAGGTGCAGAGAAAATAAACACCTGATAAATTTATCCATTCACAGTTATCTTATGTGAGGAAAACAGAAAGACAATGCGTTTACAATCACCTGCGAACTACTTTTAGTAACCTGCTATATATAAAAGAAAATATTGATGGTATATTGGGTGCACACAAGTAGTGGCAACATCACACGTTTTTTACGCAAATGTGGAAATGAGATTCTAGTCATGCTACGTGAAAATCCAGATAAATATATATAAAAAATCTACTAGATTTGTATACATCGCATGTTAAAGCAATGTGCTTTCAGAAACCTAAATATGACAATAGTTGCGGTATACTAATTGAGGTTTGGTATTGGTGCTGATAGTTGAGGGACCAGAGTAAATATATTTTGCTAAGAAGGGGGAGAAGGATAGAATTAAATATAGGAACAGTAAACTTTCTGTTCTATTTTTATCAGTTTTTTTTTCCTCATAAATTATTGAAAAAAAAAGTCATCAATAGTATCGATATTTCAGAAAGAAAATATTATTTAATCATAAGTCAAAATGTGTCTTGTTTTTGTATTAACCGTGTTCAAAACTTAAAAGTAAACTTAATTTATGGAAGCCATAACACGTCAGAACTACAATAAGAAAAGCAAACTTAAATATTTTGTTTTATTGGTTATTTACTTTCCAAGGAAATAAAGTTGTAAATGTGAGATCATGTGGCCCATGTTTCATAATATCCAGATTAATTTTTAAAATATTTTATGAAGAGTGTTGAGCTCGTGGGATGAAATTAAATGTTCTCTCCGAAATAACAAATAAATCTAGGTTGGTTTAGATGTAAATTCGAAACTTAACTATTCTTTTTTTCGTAATTTTGTTGCAGTAACAAAAATTATAATTCTATTGGGATTTATAAGACAATAACACGAATTTATTTTGTTTAGTAAATTGAATATAACTTTTTTATTCAATATGATGTTATTCAAAATTATTCTAAGGCGGTAAAGGAAAAAATGTAATGCTTTTAGGAATGAAAACTTTACCGACTTACGAGTAGTACGTAGAAAATTATTTATTATTTTTCTTTTTACCTTTTAAGCAACAAGTCTTTCTAATAACAATCGCACTGATGAATATGAGGAGCACTACTATTGATTTCACAGAACTAGTTGTCTGCATATCGTCAGATAGAACTTATACGAATGAGCGATTGGACTGGAAAAAAATTTTACTTACTCCATCTACCCACATGGTTATTAAGTTTTAAATTATTCAAACTCTTCTAATATATTTTAAGAGTCTACAGTTTCCTTCGGTTCCATTTTAAGAGTCTGCAATTCCCATCCTTACCTTACTTTCTACCCGACAAGTAGTGCGAAATCGATAGCAGTGTTGGTCATATTAATTAGAGTGATTGCAATTAGAAAGACTTGCTGCTTAAAAGGTAAGGGCATTTACCGATTTACTTACAGAAGTTAGGATGAATGTTTTATACAAGTTCTGGGCAATAGAGATGGATAATCTTTTCAAATATAAACTACATTATCACTTCAGTCTGGTATGCATAGAAGCATTCTTTAAACTTTTCACTGATTTGGTTATATTTTTACTGAATATATTAGACGTGGATGGTTAGTCGTTAGTCACCTTAGTACAGCATAACAATGATCTAATTGCGTTCAACATGCTAAATTAAAGTGAATGTAGACGAAGATATATATATAATATAACACGTTATAAACTATTTTCATTTTAAAATTCTAGGAAATGCAATATCTAATTCTACGGTAATACCGATCAGTCTCCGTTTTCTAGAAAATGTCACAGAAAGGATGTTAATATATATATATATAATAAATCACAGCCATATTCAACCCACTACTGGATGAGACCTCTACCCGGACGGAGGAGATTGTTCTACTGTTCCCACGCTGACCAGACGGGTTGGGAGAGGAAAGCCTAAGCTCTCATTGTGATCGCCACACACCTTGGAAAAAATCCTTGGCAGCGCCGGGAATCGAACTCGGGACCTCTCAATCCGTAGTCAGACACGCTAACGACTAGGCCAACGGGGGTGGTCATATACATATACGTATATAAAGTATTGATCCTAAAAAAATATATATATATATATATTTTTTTTGCTAAATCCTAACCTAAATCACAATATTCGAATACTACTTACGTGTGTAACCTACAGTTCTTCCGTGTTGTGAAAATATGTTAGAGCATTAGACGTTTCGGACAAAATTGTGTCCACTGTCGAACTTTTTTACGTAAACGAAGTAAGAAAGAAGAGAGGAGAGTAATAGAAGAGAGCTAAACTATGTGCAGATAACAGCGTTTCACAAACTCAAGTTTTGTTTCCAGCACACATCCTCTTATCCCCCTTTCCTATTTCGTTTATGGACAAAGTTTTGACAATGGATACATATAATTTTGTCCGAAACGTCAAATACGTTAAGAATGTAATATATTTTTACATTAAGAATATAATATATATATATATATAAGCTGCTCTTTGTAGGCCCGTTTTTATTATACCTTAATGACACTACAGCATTCTGAATTTCAGATATCATATGTTGGTCTTAACTATTTTTTTCTGCCCATACATGCGTATGTATAATAATAGTGTGTAAATTTTATGGTATTATTACAATTATAATTTTCATATAAAATTTAGGGCACGAGTGAATGTTAACTTTACAAAGAATCTGTTGTCCATTTCAATTGCCCACAACATGTTCGAAAATTTAATTTACGATTACCAATCGATGGCGACTTAGTTTGAACACTTACAAGGGACCGAACGGTATAATTTGAACTGTGAAGTTGTTACAGAGATAGCCAAAGACAATGCATTTAACAAAGAGGTTGAATAAAAATATTTAATTATAGAGAATGGATGCGAGAAGGAAAAAAAATGTATTCCACTAGCAATAAAACTGAGAATTTAAAATTTCGTTTATCTGCACAATTCACAACTTCCTTAACATAATTTGAAATAGGATGCTGCAATTATATACTGCCTTTGATTTTAAAAGATTAGGAAAACATCAATAAACGCTTTAGCTAAACAATATCTTATTCAGAAGAAAACAACTTGAGAAGAAACTTATCTCTGTTACGATGGATCCTCAGATTTGTTGACATTAAACACGTATCACAGTATAAAGTGTTGTCCAAGATTGTACATCCAGAATTGTTCACTTAAAATTTAAGAGCTCTCTGTTGCCAATTACATGCAACGAAATAAGACGTTTTTGAAATCAATTCCAGGCAGAAACATCTCATGAAAGGAAGCGAAAACAATCCTGACGCTGAAAATATTGCTATTTTTTTCAGTTATATGTAAACTAACTTCAACAATAGAAGTAATCCCATATGTTTCACACTTTCTTTGGTAATAATTATTGTATTGCATTAAAATCATTGAGAAAGTCCCCGAAAGATTGAAATTTAAATTGTCTTATATAGTGATTTGTTTTCTAAAATTAAAAAATATGTTTATAGTCTTTACAAAATGGCTGTTATTTATATGCTAGTATAGTTTTGAGGTTCTAAATGAGTAATCTAGAATAGATTAAAGCTTTATAACTATTTTAATTTTCTCAAACTCTTGATGCAAAACATCTGCACCTATTTCAAATTAGAAGTCATTTTTTTTTAAGCGAATCATTTGAACATCCGTATCTACCTAGACTTTTTGACTCAGTTTGATGAGAGCTTGCTGCTCTGAATCTTCGTAACCTTTTCAAAAACAGCTGAAATAATTAATTGTTTAAAGCTTGATTCATGTTTGAATACTTCATAGATCTTGTTACAAAAAGAGTACTATACAAAGGTAGTGTTTCTGTCTGAGTGGAATACATTCTTCTCTACAAAAATATCTTCTCTATGGCAACAAAGAAAGTGTTTATGTATTTTCTTATTTCTGTACGGTGCTCGAAACTTTCCTTTATATGGAAATAAGGATATAAAGCACGGAGAATACCGACTGTACTTCAAAATCAGCATTGTATGTGTCAAAGCAATGTAGAATTGCATAGTTAATATAGTTATTTATAAATGGTAAGAACACAACGTTTTATGTAGTACGTAGTGAAAACCAAAATAATAGAATAAATAATGTCTAGACGTCCATACAAAGTACAAGAGCCAAAGAATCTTTCTTACATGTTTTGCAAACTTTGTTTATTACCTTTTCCATCGTTGTTTAATTTTCTAAAAGCACTCTTTATATCCATGTATAAAAAAGTATCTCTTCCTCTCTTACTGCAAATTTCCTATTTTTCCCCAAAAATCTTTACACCTTAAAACGTGTAACTGTAAATTATCGTAATGTAATATGTCTCTCAAAGGTTTTAAAAAGCCTTCTTGTTAGCTTTCAACAAACATTCACTTTGTATCTTACACTGCCTAGATTTTAATCAATGAAAGGAAAATGCCTGAAAAAATGTATAGTTCTCTCCTGCACTCAGCTCAACAAAATGCTTTTACTAAATTAAATCAGTTAATATCTTACAGGAGTAGACTAAGTTTTGAATAGTTAATAAGTTCCTTCCAATTTTTTAGAGTAAAATCTCTCATGTTTATGTACTTAAGTTGGTGGTTGGGTTGGAGTTCTTCTTTCAACTAAGGCAAGACATACTAATTTTACTAAAGATAATCTCAGAAGCTTTAAAAAAAAATCAACGTAGATTCATAGACTAATAATGGAAGCGCATAACCCAATATATTCCAAAAGTCCAATGAAACAGAACAATCGCTGAAGTGCGCTAATGAAACACAAGGGGAAATAGACTGAGGACAAATTTTTTTGTTCGAATTATATGTATTGATTACACGTTTAAAGGAGGAACTTTCTACTTTCATTTTTTAAATTCAAATAAATGATTTAATTTTACAGTATAAGGAAGGAATATAGTAGGATTTTTCAAAACAGCAATCTGTAAATAATCATATTCCTACAGCAGATAGATACCAAATATATGTTCCTGAAATTTATTTCAAACATGCAATTAATAGCGGTGATACTACAAGGAAGGGTTGTAAGCCTGTATAGGAAATTTGGAAATCAAAGTAAAATTGTACAAGTATTTAAATGGCAGCTGTAAAGTTATAAAATTGGAATACCTCAGCTTCTTAAAGAGACAAGAGTGTATCATCATTATATATTGTTGTTAACATAAGTTAAAATTAATTGCATGGCGGTAACAGCACTGTGGCTTATGCCTGTCCCGAATATATTGAGTTCTCAAAAATACTGTTGTATACCAATTTGCGACTAATATAAGGATGACATTATCACGCCTCGTATTTATAGCTACGATTCATGGCAAAGCATAGTCTACATTTCTTTATTTAGTTCCGATCTAAACGTAGGGGCACTTCTAACTTTCTCTAAGTATTCGCATAGAAGCAGCTGAGAATTCTTGAAAACAGCTGCTTTCAATTTCTATCTCAATAATTATGCACTGAAAAATGTCCCTTGACATCTTCTAAATATTGATTAATAATAATACCTTTATGTATAACATTTTTCGGCTTCACAGTTTCTAAGCTATGACTTGTGTTGCATTAATTTATCCGCAGATTATGTTTTTTCAAGTACCGTATCTTGCCATTTTATGTTAAAGAATATTTAAAGAATACGTATTAAGTATTATAACTTCGTGAAAGGACGTAATATTTCTGAATTTTGACGTTTTTCACATATATTGTATACTTTTGGAATTTTCCACAACTAACATTTTAATTAACGTAATACTGGATTTAATTAATGGAAAATTTACTATAGTTCTATTTATTGAAATACAAACATAATATAAAGAACAGAATTTATCATTTTTCAATCATATGTAGATAATAAACAAATAGTAATAAAAGAATCAATTGAAAGTATTCCTTTCATCTTCTGAAAACATCGGAATTAGTTGAAGGAAATTGCTTTTCTCTCCGTTTCTCTCACAGCATATACTTTAGTAAAGTATGTTTGAATGGAGAATAGGTAAAACAAATATTCGCTTTGTAAGAAATAGGCTAAACAAGATGCAACAGAAATACAAGATTGGCAAATTCCGTATTTAGTTTAGTACAGAGAACTCGCTTCATTTGTTAAAAACAACTTGAAAAGATAGTCAATTATATAAAAATTAAATGTATTTTTAACTTTCTATTTGGAAGACGCGTGCCAAAGATGAGAAAGAACTATTAGTATCTTATGTCTTCTCTAAACTTTGCGTATTTAGGCACTTTTATTGGAGCTGAGCGCAGGAGTATTTAGCAGCTGCAGAATAATGCATATCATTGTAGTAGATTATATTACTCACGCTGCGTACAAAATCACTATAATCCTTTCCACAAAGAAAGTTGAGGGTACAAACAGAATGTACAAAAGGAAAGGAAAATTATATTTTCAAAATCACAACAAAGAAAATAAAATAAGCAAAGTACAACTAACGGTCAACAAGACTGAAGCATTGAAGGTTGTTGTTAGAGAAAAATGTAAAGAATTATATAAATTTGCAGTTGCTGCGAAGGATTTTCTTTGGCAGAGAATAATACATAGTGACGGAGGATGACCTGACACTTGTTTAACTTTACCCCGACATTTCATTTATTATTATCTGATCTACTGGTATGTGTGTGATTATCTATTTTGTTCTTCAATTCCTATCTTTAATCTATTTATGTTTCATCTTGAAGATTCTGTACTACTATATTAATTTATTTCTTTAGGTTTCTCCACAAACCATCAAAGTATTCATTTTTAATTGGCTATGTACATTAAATTATTGAAAGAGCAATAAATTAACGTAATCATCAGGAATCGGGAAATAATTATAAGAGATGTCAGTTTGTCTTTCAGCTGCTGCAAGAGAGTTATTCAAGACTACACTACATTAAGATGGAATACTGGTCTGTTTTCTTACGCATTGATTACATTGTATTACAGTAGTATAATGTGTTCTATTGATATTATAATATTGCTTCAAGAAATTCTTCTGTAGCCATTAAAGCTCACCGATCATTGTCAATAGCATGTCTTCAACTTTATCAGAGTTTTACTAGCTACTATTACATATTCCTTTCTTGTTTCATCAAATATTACTTTTTAAATGTACAATAGCTTGTAATTGTTATAACTAGAATGTGTTACAAAGTTTAATTATTGATGCAATTTATTACATGATAGTATTGACAGTGTATATTCAAACCTAAATTATACATTAGTTATTATTTTGTGTGGTGGAAATGTCACTGTTTAACAGGTTGTGAACCGCAAAGTGCATATATGCAAGAAAGTATTTTCCATAAACATCGTTGTTTTCAAACATCGTTGAAAGGTATACTGAATTGAAATCTATTGATATAGTGTTTAACACTGAAACAATCGATATATACCTTTCTCATCTCTTGTAAATTATTCAAGCGTGAATTCGAGCGCATGCACAAAAAGTCCCATACCCTACCATTTATACGATACCTTAGCACTTCTTAATATTTAGGTATTTCAACAATATATTCGAGAACTCTATAGAAGGATTTCTCAGTAAGAAAGTGTCAAATACACTATAGTTGTGAATCTTAAATTTTTAATGTGGTAGAATTTAAACTTGGAAAATTGGCACGAAACTTATAAAAGATGTATCGTATTTACATCAATTTTAAAATTTGATTGGTTTGTAACACTCGGCAGCTGAAAGATAATTTTGAGAATAAGTATGCAATTTTGTAATGGTATAAAGAAACGATATTATATAGCTGATTGTAAACGAAATTATTTGCTTTTATTTACAACACACGAGCAAGTAATTTCCGTTTTTCAGTGCCTTAATCTTGTTGAACGTAGCCGTTATATGGAGAGTTATGTTGTGTTTCACAGTGTTCAACTGAAAAAAAAAACCTTGTAAATGTTTGTTGTCTTGACACATAAATCTGCTGGCTGTTTTGTAATACATGAATGTTCATCATGGTACGTGAAAGTAAATTGTTCTTACGATACAACAACCATGTTCAAAGTTATATATAACAAGCTAACATTTTATATTGCCTTACAGCTACATATTAATATGCCTTGGAGATAGTTGCTTAATACTTGTACGGCAACCATGGATATAATCCAGATCTGGTTTTTAAAATTATCTAAATCTACTTCAACATACGTAGTTTCTGAGATGTACGGACCGTCATGGTATCTTCACAGATGACCTAGTATCTCAACAAATAATGCCGTAAACAAACCACAATTACAGCTGTGTACAAAGCTTGTATTTGCCTAATGATTGACGGAATGCAACGTAGAGAGAGTTCCACACATGACAATTTCATTGTCAAGTAATTTACAAACTTCGAAATCTCCTCTAAGCTGCGCGCCTCAAATATAAACTTTGCTCACATACATCTATTGGGTACAACTTTGATTGATTTGCTAATACAATAAGTCTCTTATCATTACTTCTCATGTTCTTTGTGACGATGGCTACCCAAGATTTGAGTGCTTCTAGCTCCGAAACCACGCGTGTTTCAACGTTTCTTCACGATTTTTTGTTTTGGTTCAAAAAATTCAACTCTCAATTTATTATCATAATTTTTAAGTACCCTGTATACGCTTTGTTTATCTACCTAACCCTACAAGAGTAAGCACGCAAAAAGTATACAGGAAACTTCCTTATGACGTCACTTCATGGTTGATGCTACATTGAGGTCTGTTTCTCAACAACTTTATAATAGCTTTCCACAATAGATAAATTAAACTGCGAACATACATACTATTACGACTTTCTATTTTTCTCTTCTTATAAATTTTACTTCGTCAATTACCAATATTTAAAACTGCTGGAGAATATAGTATTAATTCGATCACTGGATACCTTATGGCGTGTCAAAAGTTATTGATTTCAAAATATCGAAGTTTGTACTCCTCATCACACTACAGATTAGACAACTCTAAACACCAGGAATATTCTCTGCCGTACAAGATTTGAGCAACTCGCCTACGATTTAAATAGTTAAAATATGGTAATTCACTGCTAATATAAAGTTTTACTACAAACGTTGAAGGATCAGAGATTAACATTTGTTATCTCTTTGAGAGGTTTGGTAAACATTTTTGATTGAGGTTACTTGTTGTTTGTTAGATATATTCTACGCAAAAATTAATGTTTCGGAAATAGTTATAAGTGCATGTATATACATATAAGTGTGTACATACATTTCGCATAACGCTTTTGTAAACAATTCCTTGACAGGCTGTTGTACTGTTAACGCGAAAGAAATGTTAACCTAATTTGACTTTCAATAATGTTGCTACGATATAAAGAATGCTAGAAACAAAAAAATAAATCTGATTGAAAGAGTGCGTAAGTGTCAATGAATGAATGCAAGAGTTAGTGAGTGAATGAGAGTTAATGAATGAGATTTATTCACTCTGCTCATATAATCAATCCTTTTCGTCCGCAGTTAGGAAAGTGTCTTCATGTTTTAAGCATAAAGATATTCTTGTACGTTAGTTTATATGAAAACATTACAATATGCTCAAATATTTAATCCTGATTTTGTTTGTCAACAAACTTCTTTAGTATTATCACCATTTTATAGACTTCACATTTAAGTTATAGAAATGACAATGCAAATTGTACTTTTGTATTTGAAATGTTGTTTGAAGTATAATGAATCGCACACTAACACACTCCTATAGTGCCTGTTGCTCAGGTCGTAAAGTAGTTAACTGTTTTATCTGTTATTTTCCATGTACAGTATGTGTGTGCGCGTGTATCATCCATGTGCTTTTACCCTTCATATTGAAGGTACAAGAGTACATGATGCACCAACTCTCTTATAATACGAATTTTTTATATTAATGTAAAATGAAGTATTCACATACGACACGTTAGTATTCAATTTCCAAATTTTACACCGGCAACATCATGTTTATATATATATGTATGTGTGTGCGTATGAATGAGTACACATTTGTGTACATATTATGTGAATACAACGCAGTTCACTTATTTACTTTTTTTTAAAAAAAAATCAGGTGTTCTATGCTCACTTATTAAGTTCTAGATTGTGCAGACGAGTGACACCTGCACATATCAAGTTTCTATATGTACCTGGTTGCTAAACGTCTTGTACTAAAGCCCTCTCATTTCATTATTTTGTATATATTCAACATTCACAAGTCGATACTAAAACTTTCTCATCTTCTTACACGTAAGTTATTTATAGTTAATACTTGATTCTGTTCCACGGAACTTCATCAGTATTAGAAGTTTAAATAGAGATTTTATATTTTCTAGGGATTGAATGAAATTATTATTTGAAATAAGGTAATTGTCTTCTGTTTTATAATGAATTCTATGGTTGAGAAACAAGTTTGTGTTAGTGACAATATGTGTGAAAGTTACAGATTTATCAAATTATATTTTAACGATATGGTAGTTGCAGAAATCTATGAAGGAAATATTTATATGCATATATTAGTTTGGGATATAGTCCCAAGTACAAACAAGATGAATTACTGAAGATAATATCAGATAAGTATGGGTTACTAAGATCAACAACTGAATATAATTGTGGTATGTTCTTAGTTATTACTACAGATGCATATTTGTTTGTATCAAAGAAATAAATAAGAGTTTGGAAGTTGAAACAAACGTTTTGATATATTTGAATAACTAAAGTATAACAGCCATAGGAGTACTTTAGTGACCACCCCATACTATAGAAGAAATAACAATCAGAATAGAAGAGAGGTGCAACAAAATATATTAAGAACTCAGTATAGTCTGCTTTATGTTTTGGACTAGTTTCTTTTACTTGTTTCTTTCCTGGTGAAATTTCGTGGGACAGAACGAAATGGCCATCTTATGTGGAGATTCATGTGTCAGGGTGTGAGTGTAATAATTTTCAAATTTCTATTATCGTTTCATAATCTATACTGTATCACGTGTGGATAATTTAGTGTTTATGTTGTACTTCTTATATTCTGTTTTTGATAGAAATTTATTCTGCGTATATATAGTGCTATTTCCACAAAATAATCGTACTTGACTTTAAGAACAATATTCGAGAACATTTTATATTATAAAAGGGCTGGATGGTGAATTTCTGAGCGCGACCGAGTGTTTGTGTGCTTTGTAAACTATTTGCTGTTCATAAATCTTAACGCAAGTTGTACACGATTAAAGTTAGACTCTGAATACATTAATTTATATCACTATATGTTAAAATGAAATACTTTCAGGTACAAATTGGTATTATTTTTGGGTACAGAAAAGTCCACAAGATGATTAGGTAAACTTAATTACTTTTCTGCTGGTTCAATTAATACTTTACTTAAACGTTATTTTACAAATAAATGAACTAAAGATGAAGAGCAAAATATTGCTGTGTTGACTATTATTATTATTTAGTAACCGATTTTTTTTCCTTTGCTGTCATAGAAGAAAGCTTTATACTACAATTGTACAAATAATAATGGTTGCATTCAGGGAAACATAACTGAGAGTAATTGAATGATGTGTGAATCTATGTACACATACCTAACCAAAGACTTAATTGCCGGTTAATCATGCATTTTATATTTCTGTAATGTGGATCTTAAATGAATCTTATCGTTCTTATAAGAAGGTTGGATATACATTTTACGCTAGACGTGCATGTGTGATTTTGTTACATTTGTGAGCTTAGATGATGACCCTTTAGTATACTTCGTAAGTACAATTGTAGCTATCACAATAAGAGAAATAGTATGTACGTAAGTTACATGTGGTTGTGGTTCGAACGAGAATTCTCAAACCTAACAAATCCTTATTTCCCTACTTTTGTCACTTACTTTTGACACATTAGTGAACCTCGATCATAAAATATTGATCACAATATTTACTAAGCTGACGAGTTTAAACATATTTATTTTGTTTATACTGCGAAAGCAAAGTTTCTCGCTTGAAAGAGCGATAAACATTTGAAACTATGATTTCAGCTGTACCTAAAATCTCAAACATACAAGAAAACAATTAACTCACCAATTTCTTTTCTTCTAGATAGTTAAACTCATATGTGAAATGAAAATGTAAATACAGTTGAATTTATATAAATATTGTCTCACGTCACGTATTGTATTTAAACAAAATATGAATCACTTATTCACTCAGGCATCTGCAAAATTGCATGTGATTGAAGAGAATAAATAAACAAAGAAATATTGGACAAACAAAAAGACATAAAGAAGATACTCAGAACGATATATAATGAATTCCGGTATTATAATGTATATAATCAATTAAGAATAATATATCGATGTAAATAGTGCGAGAGGAGAAAGTACAAGATTGGGGAAATATTCGACATGAACAGAATGTGTCACAGTACGTATAATGTGTACGAAAATGAATGTGGGAGTGTCAACCTAGGGTTATCAACACACAAAGAGAATAAGGAGAAAAAGCGGGCAAAAATTAAATTTCGCAAGAACATGAAACTTTACCTGGTACCAAATGCTTAGTAGAAAAACGGCATATTTCAACCAGCCGTCAAAATTCGTGGGGAACTTACAAGGGAATGTTTTAGCTCGAACAAAAATTCTGGTGCGAAAATATGTTTTTCCTGAAGAATATCATACGCTGAGATCGAAAAGGACGATCATTCATCTGTGAATTGCTATCTTCCTCTCCAAACTGACCAATGACTACTTGAATACTGTATAGTACAAAAGATTGCAAACAACCTTATAAATCGTAAACCCGTGAAGGGAGTGAGACAAAATATTGAATAGAAGTAACGTGGATGCTACATTACCAGATGCGGTAGATGAGAATCATGGCAGCCATCTTGGAATTTGTTTGAGAATTTGTAATAGAAAGTGGGTCATGTGACGTATCATTTTAGGTTAGTTTGTTTCCATAAATCCAAATCTGAAGTCAGTTTTTATCTACCTTTATTCGTTCAGGAGACAGGCCCCTCAATATTGGGACTTTACATTCTACATGTGCGCAAGGTGGTGTATACCGTTTTGGGCGGACACCGTTGGAGATGGTGTACCTTGTTGATTTTTCACAATGCACTGCTTGCAGGTAACTCCAAAAATAGAAATCTACGAGCGTGAAATCAAGTGAAGGAGGGGCACTCGATGGGCCTTTGCTGACTGCTCCAACATCCCGGAATTGTATATCCATCTACTCTTGTATGTCATTTGCCATTGTGTTCTTTGCAAGCTGCAAATGAATATCAACTTGAAAACTTCAGAGATTCATCAATAAGTTCAAAAAAGATCATGGCATTTCTTCACGGAAAATACAAAAAAAAGGGAAAAAAGAGAGTTAAAGATGTGAGATGAAGCAGAAGTTATCATGACTGGAGAAAAGGTTGGTACAGACATTAATTAATAACTTTATCAACACTGAAATCTTCAGTGCTGCAGATATATGGAACAGTGATCAGAATCAGATTATTTACGAAATGACATCAGCAAGAACGTTGACTAAAACAGGAGAGTAAAATACCCTAGGAACCTTTCAGTCTGTTCACAGTACAACGTATTGTTAAACTATTAAAGTTCTACTTTCTAAAGCAAGAAAATTTACATCTGTTTCGAAGAGAAAAATGCTACATTTGGTCTCTGTTAGAAACAAATTACCAAAAATCTTCCTCCAAATATGTACGCTGATGCTAGTGAAAGCGGAAAAATGACTAAAGATAATCTAGCGAACGTTTTTCAACACGCATTTGCAGAAAATACTTATCAGAGAGCTACGCTTCTTGTTGATAATGAGTGGTAATAAGGCAACTCAACTTTGTCTAGAGTGCTACCTGACGCAGACATCACAATAAAACTAATTCTTCCTAAAACAACAAAATACATGCAACCATTAGACGTGTATTTCTTTCGCCTGCTGAAGATTTACGTGAGAATTCACGATTTTGCAAGATGCAATTTCGAAAATTTTCAAACAAAACTTCATGACTAAGTGTTCATAATGGAAATGTTTTCGATTGTGTACAATGAACTTGGTGCGGAATAATTTCAAAATATGTTAATCTATGCAAATGCATTGAAAAGGTCAGAAGATGATGTTTCATCTGAAATTATCAACTTCACAATGTTATAGAACATTTTTTTTAAATTCGCTTGTAGTTGTGTGATGTTGATGCACGCGAAGAATTCGCATTTGTAAAATGTAGGCATTGTTCGATTCTCCTCTGTTTAATCATTTCATAGACGACCCACACTATCACTTTTAAACAACCACCCTTTTTATCAAATAACTCTTTCGTTCACCGATTTTCACTCCTTTCAATTTCAATTTTTGAACTCATTAGCAGGACAGTGTTTAGTGAAAAATCAACGACCTACACCACCGTGACAAATCAACGCACTACACGATCTCCAGCAACGGATTCAAACATACATGCGCCGCTGTTGAAACTAATATGCTTGACAAGGATTTGAGAAAAATACTGGGTTTGTGTGTCCGCCCAAAGGAAACTTTACGCATATTTTGTAGGACGCAAAATCCCAACAGTAAGGGGCCCTAACTCCTGAACGAATAAAGGCAGATAAAAACTGACTTCAGATTTGGATTTCTTGAAACAAGATAGCCTAAAATGATATGTCACATGATCCACTTCCCATTACAAATTCTCGAACTAATTCCAAGATAGCGGCCATGATTCTCATCTACCGCATCTGGTAACCCAGCATCCACGTTACTTCTATTCAATATTTTGTCTCACTCCTTTCACACGTTTACGACTTATAAGGTTGTTTGCAATCTTCTGTACTATACAGTATTCGAGTAGTTATTGGTCAATTTGGAGAGGAAGATAGCAATTCACAGATGAATGATCGTCCTTTTCGATCTCAGCGTATGATATTCTTCAGGAAAAACATATTTTCGCACCAGAATTTTTGTTCGAGCAAAGAACATTCCCTTGTTAATAAGTGTGAAACTCTTATCCATGAATATGTTCTGAAATTATTGGTAAGATTAAATATATCGGTTTGCCGCAATCTGCATTTGTGTGTCTGCAATTTTCGCTTGTGGTATCGAGTCTCGGTTCTAGCTAAATATGTAGAACATGCTTTCAGTTGCGATGTTCCTTTTTCTCTGAGCGACTCAATTTATGAAATAGTTCTGGTCAAACAACGTAATGGTACTTGAAAATGACTGTGTGAAGCGTCTAGTGTGTTAAAAATATTCACTATTAATAAGAGTCCATATAAAAATGGATAGAATAAATGTCGTGCTGGATAATTGACTCGTATTTTGTAAGTACAGTACATTCTGTTATACTGAAAAAAAAATCAAAATCATGTCAAACAATTTTCTACTTCTTTATAGTTGTCTGCTTCATGTTTATCAGTGAGCCAACCCCTGCATCGATAAAATAATATGTTTCTTAACATTTCACAGTCATACAAGTTATATTACACAGTGATAAGTATTATTATATGAGGAAAGTTCTCCCTCAATTATATAAAAAAAACACGCAATGGCATATACATAACTAAAGATATTGCATGTAGATACACATATCGGCGTGCATAGTAATGTTAATATAACTGCATTATCAAGCATTTGCATACCCTTAAAAAATATATGTAAATATGTTTTCGGAAGTTTTATATTCCCATTTTTTTGTACATAAAATCATTCACGTGTGGATGATACTGAAGATATTTTCATATAGCTGCTTAAGGTATATTTTTGCAGCGTGACATTTTGTTGCAAACATACAAATTATATATTATGGAATAAAAAAATATATTCATACAATGTATATAGTACATATAATATGAGGAAAATGCCAATACACCAGCTCTTGCTACACAAAGCTGTAGACTACAGATTGTAATACGCCTAACCTTAGTATGATTCTAAAATACGTATGTTGTTTGGAAAGTGACCTTATGAGTTATTAACCATTAAGAAAGAGTGTAACAGGATGATGATGATAATAAAGTTCTGTTCATAGGTTCTCTGACTATTATTTTATCGTACCTCTAATATAAAACTAATTTGTACTATCACTATATAGCTTTCATCAGGGCGGCATACTTAGCCAATCAAATTCCCATTTTCAAGTTACATTATTTCGTACAGAATGGGAAGTTTCGTCCTTCGAAGACTTTCTTTATACTTCCTTATTTTCTTGGAAAGGGATGTAAAATTCATTGGTTCTTTGTTCAAAGATTTACGTTCACTAATTTACGGACCCACCATTTCTTAGCGATTTCGTACCCTGGGGGGACTCTTTTATCACATAGTCCCGCGAAAAAATATAATGTCGGTGAAGGTACGCTTCTATACTATTCACAAAATTCGAAAGGGATTGGCAGATCACGGTAGATATGAACAGTGGTGTCAAGTCGTGCAGCGCCGTCCTGATAACAAAGATGTCAGTACAAACCGGCTGATGATGAATAAGTGTTTCAATCAATGCTTCCTGAATAACGTTTCCATTTTTTTTTTAAATGCAGTTTAAACTAAACATCAGAAACACAAATATAGCAGCCACTAATGCATACTGGCATCATAACTATATTTAAGGTAAATGTATAAAAATAAACTATAATAATTACTTATAAATCTCAGATTCTTTACTGATTTCTTCTTTTCCTGTCGAATTACTAGTGATGGTAGTCATCATAGTGAGTATATACCACAAGAGAAATAATCATTTCTCCACACATTCTTCACGAATCCCCTCATTTTGCCAAGCTTCCTGAATGATTTTCTTCCCTTGATTAACAACGTTCGCTTATTGTTTTTGTTATATTTTGCCCTAAGGAGAAACTTTATTTCCGCTATGGTAAAACGTTTGTTGTTTTCAGCCACATACATTCTGTTAAGGAAGTACCGGGAATTGGTCAATAAAACACACAATATGCATTATTCATCCAAATTTATTGTATCGCCTTCAAAGTAGGCCCCTTCCGAAATAATACACTTATGCCAACGAATAATCCAATCATCAAAACATTTTTGAAACGCATTTTCCGGAATCGACTTCAGTACTCGCCGCGAATTCTCTTTGATGTCAGCTATCGACTGAAAACGGGTGCTTCGAAGTGGTATTTGAGTTTTGGAAAGAGAAAAAAGTCGGCCGGAGCCAGATATGGGGAATACGGTGGTTGTTCGATAAGATTTGTTGAGTTTTTGGCCAGAAATTCGTTCACAATGATAACCTTGTGAGATGGTGCGTTATCGTGGTGCACAATCCATGAGTTTTCTTTCCACAAATCTGGTCTTTTTCGACGAATTTGCTCTCTCAAACGCCGCATAACGCTCAGATAATATTCTTTATTTACTGTCTCACCTTCTGGCAAGAATTCCGAGTGCACAACACCGCGATAATAAAAAAAACTGTCAACATCACCTTCAATTTTGATCGACTTTGACGTGCTTTTTTCGTTTTCGGCTCAGTTGGAAGGCGCCATTCCGAAGCTTGTTGACTGGTTTGCATGTCAAAATCGTAAACCCGTCTCATCATCAGTTACAATCAGTTTTATGAATGTGGGGTCGGAATTGACTCGTTCTAGCATGTCCTCAGCGACCCTTACATGATTGAGTTTTTGCAGAAAATTCAGGTCTTTCGGCACTAGTCGAGCGGAAACGCGTTTCATGCCAAAACAATCGTTTAAAATGGTACGAATTGATTCGTGAGACAGAAATTTCAGCGGCTATCTCTCTCAGACTTAACGACGATTTCAGTCACCAACCATTTCCTTTACTTTAGCGATGTTAAGTTCAGTTGAAGACGTTGATGGTCGACCTGAGCGAGGCAAATCTTCCACCACATCTCGATCGCTTCTGAATGCACTGTACCACTCATACGCATGTGTTTTTGATGAAGTTGATTCGCCGTAATCCTTATGTAACATTTTCAGCGCTTCGGCACACGAAATTCCATTTGCAATGCAAAATTTAAGAGATTCTTTGTTCGATATTTTTATCCATTGTAAACATCGTACACACACACTTGAGATGAACTGATAAATGGAGCACTAAACAACTAAATGACAGATGGCGCTCAAACTCCGCGTGAGCATAGAGGGCAGTTGTGCTAACGTAGCGACAAGAAGAATTTCAACACTCCCTTTAAGTGGGCTTTGTAAATGTACAATTCCCGGTACTTTCTTGACAGAATGTACCTTTTTATCTCAGACCAGATGTTTTCAATTAAATAAAGTGACAATGGTTGGCTGGTATGACCATATATCTTTCTTAACTTATCCACTACATAATTCGAAAATTCAGGTTTGTTTCTTTCAGCTTTTTTTTTTTAAAAATTTTGTCGTCAACCTGAGTATATTGTGAGAGGTTAGAAAATGAAGTATTGCATTCTTCCTGTTACCCATTGGGCGCCTTATCCATAACTCTTGAATGGTATGGTGCGTTATCCACTGCAATGTTTGAAGGTCTGCTTAAGATTTTAATCAGGTAGTTTTTGAACCAATCTTCGAACACAGTGTGGCTCATCTCTTCGTGATACTCAACCGTCTCTCTTTACTTGAAAACAAAAAGAAGGCAATTTTCAACAAAACCGTGAGACGAACATGCGTAAAATATTCTTATTTTTCCTCCCTTGCCAATGGAGGACTGAAGTCTTGACGCCACATACTGTTGGTTGCCATAGCAGCACCAAAGACCTAGTCTAAACGAACAGTAAGTGAGATGACAAACAGGTAGAAAATCAGTTGAAGAAGTAATGCCTCTTATTTTATTTTTTTTCGAAGTGTTTATTATTTCGGTGACGAGCAGAAATCGATTGAAAGAGGAGACAATGCTCTGAAATCGAATAATGTACTTTCACTTATATACGACCGAGATTTGATGCACATTCGAGAGAAAGTGTAAGTTAGTATGGACAATACTGTAAATATATGGCGCTCAGGTGAGTAGCTAACTTTTATTCCGATAATTTATGTTTTTATGAACACACAGAAAGATACCTTTCTGAAATCCTAATTTATGCTATTTCTTGTATACCCTACCTACAATATACGAGGGTTGGAAAGAAATGTGGCAACAGAGAAATCTTTCGTGAACCATTCATTTATTGTACAATCATGAGACTTCTACAGGCCTTCAACGTAATCCCCTGCAGCATGTTGCACCCGTTGCCAGATGTGGGAAAATCGCAGGATACCAGCAGCGGTGCCCTTTTTGTTGATGTCTGCAAGAGCCCTATAGCTCGAAGTATGGCATCTCTGGTGCGGAAACGCATCCCTCGCAGTGGTTCTTTCATCTTAAGGAACAGATGAAAGTCACATGGACTCATGTCCGGTGAATAGGGTGGGTGCTCGAGAACATCCCACCCCCATCGTGCAAACAGGTTCCTCACAGCAACTGCGTTGTGACAACGGGCGTTGTCATGCAAAAAATGGGTGGCTCCCGTATGAAGTTCGGTCGTTTCCTGCGCAGTGCAGGACGATGTTGGTAGTACACTGCATTTACGGTCTGGTTCGGAGGAACTGCATGCCATAATACGCGTATGATACCCCATTCATCGTATGCCACTATCAGCATCACCTTCACATTCCCCGGTTCCTGACGCAACTTCTTGAGTCGGGGAGATGCTGGGTGGCACCATTCATTTGATTGGCGCTTAAGTTCTGGCTCATAAGAGCGCGCCCATGTTTCGTCAAGTGCGATGATCCTGTCCAGGAACACGCGACCTTCTCGTCTGTAACGTGCCAAATGATCACAGGCGAGGTCATATCTTATGCCACAGTCCGATACGGCAATGCGTCATTACCGCATGCTTCACGTAGTCCCGATTTACATGCCCATAATGAATTGTTGATTATCGAAGGGACACTACAAACCTACTGCTAAACAACTTTTGTTTAGACTGTAACATAGCGAGTTACCATGACGACCTATTGGATGTGACATGAAGCTTTCGTAGTCCATTAGCACTGACGTACCTTCAACCGACTCATCTGTCCAACCTAATGGTGACCCGAATTAATTTCCCTCACGATGCTCCATTTTCACGCAACAATATTAGTTTTCTCCACAGTATCATGCGTCCATTAAGTCCCTTTATACTTGAAGCTCGAGTCTTTTATGGCAGTTCTTATGGATCACTACCACTGAAGAGACCCGCCACTTGATGAGATGTTTTGAGTTTCTTTACTGCCGGGTGCTCCTTCCGTTGATAATATGTCGCCGGATGGCATCCTGTTTGAATGCGTTTGTTACATTCTCTTCTACCGTTCGCTCCTTTGCTGGCGTTTCAAGTTGTGACGGTGGGCTGTCTTCCTCTTAAAATTTATATTTTTCTTTTCTAATTTTCACTACAGTGTTCTTTTTAGAGTCTCTGCTGTTCTGTTGATCACCTGGTCTAGGGGCCTTCCCAAAATATTCCTAAACATTTCATACCATTTCCCTCCCTTAAGTCTTAAGAGGAGCTCGAACAACCTTTCCTATATTCTTCCGCTTCCTTTCGCTTTTTGACGCATTCTCCTCTCCCTCCATACATTCCTTTATTGTACAAAATAGCACACATACTAAAACAATAGCAGTGGTACTCAAGAACAACAATGATACAAACAACGACGAATAAATAATAAAAGCTAAATGAACACCAAACACTGACTTTCATAACTACTGGACCATGTGAGTTGTCACTTAGTTGTAACTACAGACCATGACGGCAACTGTGCAACTTTTCCTGGAAAACATACCCCTCTTCATTGGCTACTATGACCGGTTTCCAAAATGATAACTTTTTGTAGCTCCTGTGATATTGGAAATATTAGACTCTAAAGTTCATTTTCTCACGCTTTCGGCAGCCTGTAGTACCGAAACTAATCGGTATTTCCTCCCCGGTGACAGACGTTTTTCCTGATTTTTTATGTACTATAGCTCCTCGTAATCTATCGGTGCATTACATTACCACCTAAATAAACGAAAACGAAAGTTGAAGTTAGGTATACACGAATCGTGAAAATTGAAAAGATCTGACTTTTTTTTTCAGAAGGAAAAGTCTTTACGTGGGAAAGTGAGAATATACTCTTCTTATTCTCAAATAGCCGAATCTACACAAAAGAAAATGCCACTTAACCTAATCTCCGAATAACATTAATTTAGATTACGCCACTTCTAATTAAAATCAAACGTAGCCGTCTTAGTAACTTGAGGGCTGTAGGTACTTAATCTCTAGCCAACAGGATCCAATAAATATCCAGATCTTTAAGTATTCTTTAGGGGGCTTCAAAGTCTAGTGGTTAGAGCGCTCGACTCATGTCCACGTAGGCAGGAGCACCCCACTTTTCGGCGTCCACCCAGGGTCGTGAGGCAAACTGATGAGTCACGTAAATAAAGACGTGACGACCACTTGGTCTAGAAAGCGCTTGATACGCCTGTTCGTGGTCAAGGTGACGCGCAGGGCTGACCTCACTACCGTCACTCAGGTGGACGCAGTTTCACCAACCACGGACAGATGACGTTGGGGCAGGCTCAGGACCTTTTGGTCTGTAACGCCAGTGGTTGTTTTATTTTATTAAGTATTCTTTACTTTAGCCCCAATTATAGACTTTATATATTTCGTACACATACACATTGCTGGACTATCTTTACACTTTATCCACATTCATTACATATAAAGACTTCTATTAAACCATTTCGATCTCCAATAACGACAACGTTTCCAATAAATCCACAAAGGACATTGGCACCATCTCAATACTACATATTTACTACAATAAAATCAACCAGCACAATTTCTTCTAAACAATATCAATAACACAACTTAATAAATAACTAAAATTTCTTCCTTTCAAAGCAAATGTATTGCCAATTTGTTAAATACTTTTACCCTACAATATATTAGAGTGCTACCTAACATCTGATACCTAAGGGAAATTGAATTATTATTAACATCCTGAACAAGCTGGTGAGTTTCTAAGGACGGGACCTACAGTTTTTCGTAAAGTGGGCTCCGAACCACTGCGTTCAATTGACCCCGGCGAGATTTGAACCCGTGACCATGCGCACAGAAAACAAGCGCTCTAACCTCTCGGATATCCCGAGGTCGCCTACGGGTGGTAAAAACGTGAAAAAGCACATGACAGTAGTGTTTCCACCCCAACACAAACTTATATCTTATCAAATGGCACTACAAAAGCTGTTAATTGTAAATAAATCTGCGAAGCAAAAGACGTCGAATGATACCAATATCAATGGTGCCAACTTCGGGAGTTATAAAGGGTTATTTTTTTTAAAAAAAAAAGAATAAGGGATGTATCATAGGTAAACGGACAATGTTAAATCAAAAACATGCACAGAAAAAAAAATACGAAGTCCTCCCAACGAAATGCCAAAAGCAAAGTTCATTGCAACAAGCAGTGTTACCACACGAGAAGCCGAAACATGGGAAATTTACAATGGCTATTTACACAAAAACTCTCACTCCCTGATAAAAACCACGAAAACAACCAGGGTCTAAAAATGCAATTGTCTTTGTTTGGAAGCGATATCTAAAGCGCTAAGATACAACAAAAGTGGGAAAGGTTGCAACATCGGTGAATACAACATGTTTAAAGTCTTGGATAATATCCTGCTGCATCAGCTACACTGTTAGTAGTATTAGGAATGTGAAGATCATTTTCCCACGGTTTCAGCACTCTGTAACTCCTAAGTGCAACGGAATTTTTACACCGGTGACTGAGACTTTTTTATATATACTATCATCCCTCGAAGTCGATCAGTGAATTACGTTACCACCTTGTGTGTGTGCTTGTAGGAAAGCACGAATTCTAAGACTCAACATTTTTTTATTAACATGCCACCAGAAAGCCTGTACACAAAGGTTAAGCTTTTCAAAATACCGCTTTCTTTCACCCAGAGTACACACGGCTGCGTATTGAAAATTGCCAATATATAAGGTTAAAAAATCTCACACGAATCACCTGGCAAAGTTCTGAATCTTCGCGCATATAAACTCTTAAATATACCGTACTAATTTAAAATTTTAAGAAGGAAAATTAAAAGAGGTTTTGTGCTAAAATTGAAAGTTTTAAAGCTTGTCATGTTACTGCGTTTTTAAAAAATGGGCCAATTCACGTGGTATGAAACATACACACACAAATATATTTTATTATGTATATGAAACAAATTTATTTTCTCTCTCCTCCACGGGCAGATACACACTTCAGTTGGACGTTAATAAGCAACTGAAGTATAACATCTTTAAATTTAGAAAGCCGGGAATAAAGAATAGACGACATTATATGGTAGCGTTACCAAAAGAAAAATATTTTATAAATATAGGGTGGCGCCTACAAATTTGAGTCAACAACCCTGCCAGAATGCACGTGCGCATGCGCGGCATTTATAAATCTTTGGATAGTTGGGAGTCAGGCTATTAGTATACAATGAAGAGCTGCCCGATGCAAGCGAGGATTGCGGTCGTGGACGCCTTCATCGAAATAGGCTGCATCACAGGGACTCAGCGGCCACTGAACAAAGATTGCCATGCACCTGTTACAGAGAGAGACAGCAATCTGAGGTTTGTTAGACAGTAGAGAGCCACGGGTACTGTTTTGAACAGTCAGTTCTATTCTCTAACATCAACCGTGAAATAAGCGCTATTTTACAGTACACGTTAAGACGCATCACGGAAATCTTCCAGCATCGCTCGAAGAGAAAATTTAAGCAGGACATTTTGAAGGTGAATACTACAAAGTATATCAAATGCCTGTATGTATGCTTTTATGTTATAACCTTACAAAGCTACTTCCAAGTACCTCTCTCTACTTCGCAAGTGTCTATTATTAAACCATTTTCATGAGTTATTTGTTTACTCCTGATTCACTTCTGTATTTAATACTTTCAGCCAGGTTCCCCTATCCTGTGCTGGGAAAGGGTCTGGAATAATTAGTTTCGAAACTTCCGAGACAAAGAACTAAAATTTTGTCAATGGAGACTCAAAACACTGCCGTATATATTTAATGAAAAATTGTGCAGCGGTGGATTTTCTGGAATCCAATGCATTTTGGAGAGGAGATAATGCGTTAGGTTTCTAAAAACTACGAGAGAGAATCACAAAAGTTCACGCAAGTCCATTAAGTATAAATACCATATTTACAGAAGGAGCATATCGTATAAAACCACTACAAATATTTTTACAAAGCCAACCACATAATCGGAGGAGATAAAAATAGAACTGCGCAATAAATACGAGGGAAAATTGAAGGTGAAAAAAGTGATGACGTAAACTTTATGACATGATTGCCCAATGCTTCAGTGTTGATATGTAATGGTGAAATATCCTCGACACCCAATCACATGATATCAATTAAATATCCAAACAGAAAAACGGTATTTAAAATTTAAAGACCACGACGCGACATAGCGTCGATCGGGCTGAACGTGTTAATAGGTTAATTTTAACTACTAAGCAAATTAACCCGCTTAAACAAATTATATGGTACTATCTTATTTCATATCAGGATAACTCGATACTGCACTACATTGTGACGTAATACAGACTACTAGTAAAGATTTATTTGAGTTAATACAAAGATTTTATGACAAATTTTTGTCGTCATGAATCTACAGTTATAAAATATTACAGGATAGTAATTTAAGTCTGAGAGTTAAATGGTGAAACTGATATTACTACAGAATAATGAATAACAAGAACGGGGCTACAAGTTGTATTATTTGTAGTAGTTACCTCCGAATTGAATTTGAATTTTATTTGTGGCTTTTAGGCACCTAAGGCTCAGGCCGGGATAGAGGAGGGGGAAATAATGCGAGAATGTGTCCGCCAGGGCCTAAGTTGAAGGTACCATCCCGGCATTTGCCTGGTATGACTGCGGAAAAACCTGTCAGGATGGTAGACCTCTGATGTCTACATGTCGTCATGTAAGTTTGGAAGCCACTTCTGGAACGCCTGTCCTGGTACGGCTTTCAGCTGATGGATCACTGCATCCTGGATGTATTCAATTGTCCCGTATTGCGCTTTCATTTTGGGTAACATTACTGGGTACTTCAATTTAGATTGCTGTGTGGTGCAAAGGTTCAAAAGGAAATTCAGTAGCGCGAACGGACGCTTGAAAGAAGAAAGCACTTCTGTCCAAAGAAAGGTAGAAGTCTCAACAAAAATAGGATCAAGTACGTGGAAAAATGCTACATTAAAGTTGAAGCAAAAATGATCAATTTTCATTCTTATACAATTTATTAAATACTTTTAAGCAAATTATAATTTAATTTATAACAATTTTCTATATACAGTAATGAATATACTTTCCACGTTTATGTAGTGAATGGACCCTTCAAAAATAATCTCTCCACCAACAACGTATAATCACTCTAAATAAGAGGTAGCTAATGACCTTTCACCATTTACCGCGGTTACTGTTCGGTATTCAAATTATTCATATGTTCACCAGAAACATGATGATATTTTTCTTCAAAAGTTTCAAAAATTTCACTTCATTTCGAAATCATATTAAATGCATTCCCAGATGCTTCGCATCAAATCTTGAGATTCATGTATCTTTTTCAACAGAGTATGGTGAAGTTACCGAAGTGGAGAGAGTGTTTGAAAAATTACAAGATAATTTTATCTTGTACCAACTCTGCAGAAGTATAAATACATTCCATTTCATGTGTACACACTTTTCCTCCTAATGTGCTGTACATTATTTATACACACACACAAATTAACCCACAATCCGTTCATACATATTCAAAAGCATGAATGCTTAAGCATTTACATATATTCGTAAATAGATATGCGTATAATAACGTAAACAAAGAAAAAAAATCTGCAACCCTTTCACAGAAAATATGACAAACATAATCACTCCAATTCTCACAACAGTTCCTGATTACAAACATAATTCAGAAAATTATTCACTCGTTTATCTGCAGACCAAAACTAAATTTAATGGAATGAGGAAACACGTATTGATATTGAAACAAGCCATTAGGATACAATTACGTAACTCACAAGATTTTCCCTACACCATAATCTTTGAAAGTCAGTAAACTACAAATAAATCCTTGAGATTACATCTTCGCGAACTCTGACAATAATACAAGATTTTCTCAATTAATAATAGACCAACAGCAAGGCACAATCGTATAGAATAAATGCGTATGTTTTATGTACACCGTAACTGTGTAAACCAATGGACACGTTGTGCGTGAAACAAAAGGGTACTGGATAAATAATCTTAAAAAACAAACAAACAAAATTAATTATTTTTGTTTGTTTACTATTATTTCATACTCTGCGGAAATCCCCAGCCATCGCCACTGCACACAATTAAAATTTATACAACAGTACAGTAGAACCTCTATTATAGGGGGCGGAGGTCATTTCGAATAACCAACATTTCGGTTTTAAAAAATGTGTATTTTTTCAAAGTTTAAAGTGAAAAAATTGAAGGCAATGAAAAAATCTTCTATGTTTTTCTGTTAGCATTTTAAATTTTATCTTTTTCGATTTTGTTTGCCGTTTCGGTTAAACGTTATTTCGGTTAACAGAGGTTTTACTGATTTTCAAAATTATCTAGTTTCGTCAAACGTTTGTCTATGACGGATAAAATTTGCTTATTTTCAGATAAGATTAAAAAGTTCGACTAGTATGCAAAGAACCCAAAAAGCGAATAAAAGGATGCCATTCAAGCAAATGTAATAACATTTCGTGCTCATTCTAAAAAATAAGTATTTTCGAATACTGATTATTTGGTCAGTTTTAAAGCTTCAGGAATGAAAAAATCATTTACACCATATGTCACCTATCGTAACGTGGATCAAAGGGACAAAGTTTAAATCCAGATGAGTTCTTGCTGACTGCTTTGAATTACACTTATATACTTCACCCTATTGTAATCTTGAGGGCGTTTCAATTGAATTGTACTCTTCAACTTCAGGCAGCTCCGACACACGCCGGGATAGATAAAGTTTTAGTTATTCATATATTCTCCTCTCTTACTACTAACAGCCTAATAACACCAGTAATATTTTCCTAGTGAAATTTGACTTGTGGGGTAAAAAACATCGTGGGGTAAGATTTTCTGGCTACACCAATCAAGAGCTTCCAAGAATCATTCATTACGACTCGATGGCTCTTAAAACCTTTGTCAGTTATTCCAAACTTTTCTGCTTCTGTCTTCATACAGCTCTTCGGTCAATATGTTGGCGGATGGTTCAATACTTTTACATGTCACCACTGAGACGATTACTGATGCAGCTCTTGTCGCCCAGTGGTTTCAGTCGCGGGCTTCGGTTTGGCAGTGGGAAGACATACAAGGTTCGATTCCTCTTGACGGTCACCCTGACTGAAGTTTTTATAGTTTCCTGAGTTCCACCAGGCGAATGCCGATAAGGTACGTAACAAAGGCTCTGGCCGCTGTTTTCCCCACCTTAGATTTTGGAACAGCGAAAGCCGACGGACGTCATTCCTCCGACGTATGACGGGCTAAGACCACAGCTGCCTGTCTTGTCCACAGACAACCCACATCGAACCCAGATCCCAAAGCATGTAAGGGTATTTTTCTATATATACAATAGATAGGCACAGGATTCATGGAACTGGTCGAAAAACAAAGCACTAGTGAATCAAGATAATTGTTTCAAGACCGGATCGAATTCACCTTGCGACAGTTTTCACGCCTATCATATCTAACCAAGTCAAGAAGCAACGAGGAAATTAAAATACTGGAACAAACCGGGGAAACCAATACTCAACTCCAAGAAAACATTATTCAATTCTTGCGATTACATACCTCTCTAAGCCATCAAACTATGTAGTCAGGGACAAAAAATCTTAAAGAGTACGACCACAAGAAAAGCAATCAGTATTGAACCATAAAAGTACTTGCTCAAAAAGAAAATTTGTATCAAGCGTGTAATTTGCCTTATAGAGCTACGCAATTCAGTTTTGAGACTTTAGTTCAAAATTAACATGTGCAATTTAGTAATATGTACCTATTATGTTGACAAAATTTGCTGTTAGGAAAGGGACAAATGTCCGCGTACATATCAAGAAGTAATTCTTTGCTCAAATGATGTACATGATTAAAACTCTTTCAAAACTACAAATAATAGACAAAATTACATTCACCTTAATATTATTCATCATGTCAATTCTGATACTGAACAATAGAAATCTTTCTACACAGCTTCTATAAACAGTTACAAAAAATGTACCACTTTTATTAGAAAATCCAATATTTACAGCTTTATACAACACATTACATCAATTATTATGACTTCTTACTAGAGTGCAATATTTAAAAAGATCGCGTGGAAATCGATCCTGCTGCCATTACTTAAAATCCTGTAGGATTTGAATACTAGTTCCAATGTTTTGACATCTCCACTTCACTCTTATGACATACGATAAGAAAAGAGGAAAACACTTTTTCTTGCTATAAAAAAGTTTTCTTCACTAATCATTTGAGTTTATGATGCATTTCTGTCGTTTGGTGGAGGATGTATGTTGGATGCAATCAATATAACTTATCATATCAAGCTATATTAATTGATATACTTAACATGTAAAACTATACACCGTTTACTCGGCACCCATCACATCTTCAATTGTATCGTTTATGTACGGATTAGTCCAGTCTAGTGTTATATCATCTAAATGGTTGTCGAAGTCCACCAAATTTTTGTATTCTTGCCTTTGAAAGAGTACAGCAACAGATTCTCGACAGTCTTCGTCTCGACTTAGCAATACTCTGGAAAACGTCAAATGAGAAATATCAAGATCAAAGAAAACAGAAACGGCAATAAATTCTTAATAGCAAAAGAAGCATGCATTTTCTAACAACTTTTAACTCATTGAATGGCTGAGTGCAAAAACTGCGCATCCCAACACAGCATCATGCATTTTCTGCTTACAATGCACAACTGCCATAGACGAACATGGATATGTCGCTTAAGTTGCAACCTGCATTTGTATGTTTCAAAGATCCGTCTGTGGCGCTAAGCCTAGGTGGAAGGAGAGTAAAATGTCTTCTTAAAAACCTCTCCGAGTTGGGATGTTTTTTTTCCACTGAGTCACTCAATTGTTCAAGATTTTCTTATTTAACATCATTATTCAACATGAACCGCCAAAGAAATAATATTTCCTACCATCTCCTGGAAACAAATAATATAAAATCACAGCTATTTATTTTACAATGTGTCCAATTTCATACAAAATTACGTAATTCAGTAAATGTGTGTTCGCTCGCTTCGCAACAGAGATATCGAAATGTTTTTGCGCTGCTTGCGATTCTAACGAGTTGCTCCAAAAATATTTATTACATGGTGACTAACTTTTATATGGATTTATAATATTGTACGCTAGTTCAACTGAAAATTTAATTCCAAAATGTTCTATTTTATGGGAAAGGAGCACCATAAGGAGGTTATCTGCGCTCCGACCACATGGCAAAACTTCTCGTAACGTATCGAGCCACTGTCTACTACACGTTTAAACGATTGGTGGCAAAGCCAACAGGCAGACGAGCGTGAGAAAAGGGCAAAAAGTGCTTAACGGAATGTAAAATTCGAAATATATCGAAACGAGCTTTCTTTACTTTGTATGATAATGTTGTATTAAGCAAGATTAAATTGAAGAATTCTTACTCGAAGTATAAATAAGCATAACTAAAGTTAAAAAAACAAACAAACAAAAAAAAAACTCTTGGGACTAATTGACAGGTATTATGGAAAAAGATAGATCTGAGTAATGAGAACGTAAGTAGTTCCCATAAACGAAAGAAGCTTCCGTTTTCGTACATGGAGATACTTGGACACTGCTAGACTATGTACATTAATGAAAATCAAGAGGTCTTGCGGTTTGAATACTAAGATCAGAAGTGTGAACAGAACATGTGTCAGTTTATTGGTAATGTTCAAATATACTAGTATCAATAGTTAGGCCTGATAAAGTAGTATTTAAGACAGTACACTCCGCACCTAGCTTCCATTTATTTAATAACGGGCCTTTTCAATTTTAGTTGTTAAGTTCTCATTCGTCACTAACGAGGGAACATTCCCAACTGATCAGTCGATATTAACAAGAAATATTTTTTATTGTCTTTATTCGAACGTACATATACCGGAAATAACATTAGAAGACCCACGATCTGCCATATTTTTATGTAATATTTTTTTGAAATTGTTAAATTGGTCATATTTGCAGTGAGTAAAAAGTTGCAGTACAGCCTTGTAAGTCTATCACACTATCCACATTTGTGTACTTCGATACTTCATTTCCTCGACGGTTTGTGAACTACAAGGCCGTATTGCAACTTTTTACTCACTGCAAATATGAACAATTTAACAATTTCAAAAAATATTACATAAAAATAAGGCAGATTGTGGGTCTTCTAATGTTATTTCCGGTATATGTACATTCGAATAAAGACAATAAAAAATATTTCGTGTTAATATCGACTCATCAGTTGGGAATGTTCCCTCGCAAGAAACTATTAATATTCAGGATATACAGCTCTTAAAATACTGATATACATAACCGAAAGTATTACACATACATAACACATCAAAGACAGAGTGAACATACTAAGTGTCTTCCCCGCCAGGAAATGTCAAAATCCGCGATCACATTCACCACAACCTGAAGCAGTCAATGCGGAAGATGCCCATTGATACATAATCAATAGTAGTTTAGGAATATATTAAAAAGTGTTGAAAAAGTCGCCATCTTGGACCCAAAATGGCCGCCGACCCCATTGTTGTATAGAATACACAGCCTAAACGGCTGCAGCCAGGGCGGGATTTATACGTCTAGGCGCCCTAGGCCCATGGCTTCCAGCGCCCTCGCCCTTCCACCTTCACCATTCCCGTTCTTTGCCCCTTCTTACATTCACATTATGAGAAATAACTCCCCTCCGTCTTCTAGCCATTAATAGTAATAACGAGATAATTCTTTAACTCTGATAATGTGGTTACTTACAAAATACGGTTCAATAATATTGTAGTAATAAAATTATTTAATTAAATACAATGAACAATTTAATTAAATTAGTGTAAGCTACTTGTGGAAAATATATTAATTACACTGAACAAGAAGGTAATACAAAAAAATTTTCAGTTTTATTATTTTGAATATTGTTATTACATATCATTTACGGTTTTTATGCAGATTTAGGAAGAATCCTAGCTTTAGCTGTTTTTGTGATAGATTTACAGTTTTAACAATTACAAACACTAAAATTTCCTAAATACATTTATAAAGTTTTCAAGAACAAAAAAATATAATAATATATAAAAGTTAACAATTCCAATCACAATACAAAACACTAAAATTTCCTAAATACGTTTATCAAGTATTGAGAGGGAAATTAAAAAAAAAATAACAATTATCATACAAAACTTTAAAGTTTTCTAAATACATTTATAAATGTAAAAAATCTAAAAATTAACAATTACAATACAAGACATTATTTTTTTCCAAATACATTTACAAAGTTTTAAAAATCTAAAAATTACAATTATAGTACAAAATACAAAGCACACAAGACATATTATATAAGAACAAACAAAACTTTTTAGTTAGTTAAAGAATGGTAAAGTCATCATATTTCCCCCCTCTTTGCCACTTCTTCTTATGTACGAAAAAACACATGTAGGTTTACAAAATTGAACCCTGCAATGTACCAGTATTTGTCAGTCAGTATATCGGTCCACAAGCCAATACGTCACCCCTAAGAACTAGAAACAACTTCAAAGTTACAAAATCTCTAGGAATGGACAAAAGCGATGCTAGAAACTCATTTGCTACGCTGAATACATGGATTTTCATTTTAAACACAATCTCCGAGAATATTCATCTCCTGAAGATATAAATAAAGTCAAGTTAGGGAGAAAACTAAGGCTTATTTCTTTTGTCATAAAAGTAAGGTTAAGATATATATATATTTAATTTTAAGGTCTTTAAATCCATCTCTGAATGGGATCAGGATAGAGCATGAGAGGGTAGCGGCTGCGTCTTAATTAAGTTACCATCCTGACGTTCGTCTGGTGAAACTGAAGGAAACGCCAGTCAGGATGATCGGCAGCAGGATTTGAACGAACGGTATCTACCCATTGCAGACTCGAAAAGACAGTTAGGAAAATACACTTTACTTTTCCTCATATACAAAAATTAGTGTAAATTACTCCTCCATGAGTATATAGTGGTTAACACAAAAATGTCTTATGGGCTGTAAGCCATAATGCTGTTACCGCCCATTAAATTCATTTTATCTTACAAAAAAGTCTTGTCCATTAGCAGGGGTATAAATGACAGCGAAGCCCTATGTGACATTGACTAAAAATGATTATTGGTGTGTACAAAGACAAAAATAGGAATAAATAAAGTTCCTAATACAAACACTAATTTTTGTTTTACTATTACTAATGTAAATTAACCTAACTTTAAATTACCTGAAGTCAATTATTTACGAGGGGTCACGCGGTTCAAAAGTGACGGTGTTTGGTGCTCTCCCTTAATGTTTTTTGCTAAAAATCTTTTTCGTCTCCTGTTTCAAATAGGAAAATCTAATTTTTCCTTGTAAAGTGAGCCCCAAGGCCCGGGCCTATCGGTAAATCCGGCCCTGGCTGCAGCTAGAAACATTAAACTTGGTATGAAGGTGCATTATCTCTAGTAGGTTACCAAAATAATACACAATGTAGCTAAAGACGCCATCGAAAATTACAACCAATGATTCCAAGAGTCTCTACTCAACCCAGGCTATCCACTTGACCTTGTAACCAAGCAGATCCGACATGCATCCTTGCACATTCAACTTACCCGCACTCCCACCACCAATTCGAATCAACCGAACCAAGACCAACTCTTATTTTCTCACTTCCACATTCTCCACTCCAACCCAGACACAAGATCATCCCACCAAATCTACATTAGTTTTTCACCCACCCACCCCCATCTTAGAAACACAGTCCGTACGAATCCTCCCATCCCCAATTGACGCTCAAACATTCAAGAGACCCAGATGTAGGAAATGCTTCATCCTTAACACTTTTCCTACGCTTACTATCAATACTGCTAGTAACCACTACACCTCGAATCCCAATGCATGCCACACCTACAGCGTAAATTGCATCACAACCTGCTAATCCTGTGACAGGTCATTCCATGTCAAATCACCCAGGCCACGACACCCACCATCTCAGATTTTGATGAAACTTTGCACAAATATTAACTACTATGTCCTTAGTATACCAGTATATATATATATTTTTTTTTAAAGCTATGACTCATATTTTTTTAATATTAATACTTAAGTATATTGCCTTTTTTTGTGTTTTCGCAGCTCGGAATCGTTGGCCAAATGTACCAGAAAGAAACAAAATATTTAATTTTTCAGAAATTATTGAAGATAAAGAGCTGAAACTTTTAAGGCATCTTTCCTATTCTATTTACTTTCAGAAAAATATAAATAGACCACAAACAAACCTAAAAAAATTTCTGTAAGATTAGCTTTTTCCAATTTCACGACATGGATTATGAAAAACGACCATAACTCAACTCTCCAACCAGCTAGAAGCATGAATTTTTTTGCAGTTTTTCCCTTAAATTATAAACTATCTTAAAACCCATAGACATTAGTGGTTTTCTTTGTACTTGTCTTTGAAAAAAAAATATGATTTATTGTAAGTTTTATATGGAGACGTTCAGCAAAAAAAAAAAAAATCTTTGAATACAAGAAAGCTAAAATAAATGTAAACATACATAAATGAAAGATTCTACCATGCAGTTAGGCTTACACACTGTAATATGTTATTTATTAGCTGAATTTTAAACTTCCTAGCTTTCATTTAGGCCTGAAACAAAATGGTGAGTTGGATTTGAAAAATACAACAAAATAGCTTTAGGTAATGTACTTGCATTATATTTGAAACATCAATGATAGTTGCTGTATTTACAATTTGGATGCTTTTAATTGGCAAGTACATGTATCCATTTTTACTTTGCAGAATTTGTTAGTATCTCTCTGCTAACACTCCACTCCAGTTAGGTAAATTTGATTCTGCTAGTTGCAAACCTTCTTGTATTTTTGACCAGGTTTTACTGAGATGCCATTTGCAATCACGGACTTTACAGTCCATAATGCTTTCTTTACAGATTTTTGTGACAGTTGGATCACAACAATTCCTCTCGTAACTCTCATAGACTTTAGTAAAATAGTAACTGTGATGAGCACAAACTGTAGTAAAATGGTTTGGTTCTACTGAAGTTCGTAACAAAATAACTTCTTTACAATTTTCAGTCAATTCTAATGTATTTACAACACTGATGTTGTATAAGTAGTTAGATGACAGTCTGAATTAATTTAAAAAAAAATACTACAGTGGTTTAAATTTTCCATATTTTGTATTTAACTAGTAAAGCTGATAAGAAAAAATATCACTTGTTGATAAGAAAATACTTAAGTACTTATTGTTCCTTTGTTGGCCAATTCACTCCTATTCACTCACATTTTGTTTAAAAAAAATAACAGAACTACATCAACATAGACCATTCAGCTATGAGAGGTTCGTGTCTGTACTTGTCTTGTAGGTTGCTACAGGTTCTTTTCTTCTGTCTCTTGGGGAACTGTTGGCTGGATATTTTGATAACATTTTCAAATAAGGTTTCCCACTTAATTGAGTGATAAAAATAGTTTATTTTCTTATTTGTAAAATTTACATGGTGTCTACAATAATATAACTTTTATTTTTCGTTCTTGAGATTGAAAAAAAATCAATCTGCAAGAACTAATATATCGTATATGTCACTTAAAAAACTCATAGACTTTTTAAGTCAATACACAGGGTAAACAGTTGAAGCTAGAAAAACGAAATTTGGTATGACGGTACATCATCACTGATAGGTTACGAACACACTCCAAATGTCTGCAAAAGCATCATCTTGGATTCAAAATGGCGGACCCCCAAAAATTTATTTTCCACACCGTTTGAACTAGAGATACGAAATTTGGCATAATGGGGTATTATCAAGAGTAGATTAAGAAACTATTCCAAAATTTGAAAAGTCGCCATCTTAGATTCAAAATGGCCACCAAACCCATTGTGTAGAATACACGGACGCATGAAAACAAAATTTGGTATGACGGTACATCATCACTGATAGGTTACGAAAACACTCCAAAATGTCTGCAAAAGCGTCATCTTGGATTCAAAATAGCGGACCCCCAAAAATTTATTTTCCACACCGTTTGAGCTAGAGATACGAAATTTGGCATAAAGGGATATTATCAAGAGTAGATTAAGAAACTATTCCAAAATATGAAAAAAAAAGCAATCTTGGATTCAAAATGGCCACCAAACCCATTGTGTAGAATACACGGACGCATGAAAAACGAAATTTGGTATGGCGGTACATCATCACTAATAGATTACGAAAATATTACAAAATGTCTCCAAAGACGGCATCTTGGATTCAAAATGGCGGACCCCCAAAATTAATTACTTAGTTTCAGCCTACTACGAGTTATCCTATTACTTTCAATCGAAAAGAACGCCTTTTTCCCGGCGACGGGCTTTAACTGGTTGAATAGCACTTAGTAAAAAAAAAGAAATAAAAAAAAATGGAGAGTTAAATTGTGGTCGTTTTTAATAATCCATATCGTGAAATTTGGAAAAACAAATTTTACAGAATATATGTATTTTTTTTTAGTTCGTTAGCGGTCCATTCATATTCTTCTGAACGTAAATAGAATAGGAAAGATAACTTAAAAATTTCAGCTCTTTATCTTTAATAATTTCTGACAAATTATGTATTCTGCTTATTTGGCTGACAATTCAGAGCTGCGAAAACGGAGAAACAGCAATATACTTAAAATATACATAAAAAAGTATGAGTCATAGCTTCAAAATTTTTTATTGATATACCAAGGACATAGTAATAAACATTTGAGCAAAGTTTCATCAAAATCTCAGATGGTGGATGTCATAACCTTAAATTAATGGGTAATTTGACCTGGAATGACACTGACGCCTTTTAAGTTGGGGAAACAAGCGGACTCTTGAACATTCGGAGTAACAACCATCGCACTTTTGCGCTATCAACAAACCAAACGCTTCAGTCTCCTTACACACGCATTCAGAGAACATAATTTTGATCTATCTTTCCGTGTGGCTATACCACATATTCTACCCCCTACGACCAGCACTTTAACACATGTCACCTGTGAGAAGGATATTTGAGCGCAAAAATAAAACCTACCGTAAACCTTCAGTAACTCTTCAACTCATCTTCCTAACCCTCGTTTGTACAACATTTTCAAAACAACCTTTCATGATCCCATCCTGAAACTTACACTAATGCGTTACTCAATTGTTCCGAACTGTGCGTGTTGTTCGCTGTGTGTACCAATATAATTCCGCTCCTTAGTCTTTGTACACGTGTTTGTTACATCTCTCTCATTTTGCTCGAGAGAGACCTCATACAGCTTCGCTCATCTTTGTTATTTATGTGTAGAAAACTGCAACAACATACTGATATTCCAGTAAAAACCAGAAACAATGAAACTGAATCTATCTTTGGAATAATGTGCATGAAAACGTGCTAGTAACAGTTTTTTAATGAAGAAATCAGATTCATTTTAAACACCTTACAATAACATGATAAGGCACCAAATTCATCACCTCAGTATGTAGAAAACCAACATAAAGACCAATTTTATACAATAAGCTTCTTACTGTCCAAAACCCCCGAGTTATTACAAAAGGAAATGAATTACCTGCATAAAGGGGAGAGGAAAGGATTTGGAAAGGTGTCGGCCAGGGCCTATGTTAAAGGTGCCATCCCTGCATTTGCCTGGTGACAGGAGAAACTCAGTCAGGATGGCAGGTTTGAAAAAAAAAAAAAAAACCTGGGCCCAGGCGGGTTTCAGAAATAAAGTGTGAATGCATGTAAGTGTAAAGCTGTGTACAGAACTCAGTCGGTGACGATGTGTCACTACTGTGAAATCGAGAGGCTTGAGTGGGTCAGTTGTGTGTGTGGTGGTGGTGTGACCTCACATCCATGGTAAAATGCACTGGATTCAAGCCGCGGCGTGGTTCGGAGCCCAATATAGTTGTACGTCCCGACATTCACACGTGAGACTGAGGGGAGCCCGAATCATGATAGTCTCACAGATCCGCCTGAGCAGGGTCTGATTTTCTTCAAAATTTCTTTTAAGGCCTTTAGGCAACTTTGGCTCAGGCTGAATGAATGGTGATAGGAGAATTGGTGGAATGAAGAAAGTGGGAGGAAACGAGAGAACCCAAAGAAAACCTACGCACACGGTGTTCGTCCACCACAAAGCCCATATGGCTCGAATGGGGATCGAACCAAAAACCCCACGCACCCGAGGTGAGCGCTCTATCAAGGCCACAGCGGCCCGAGCAGGGTCTGAATCTTCCCAGTGTCACTTGGCCATGCAGCACACGAACCACCAGGACACAACAGATGGTGTAACCATAGTGTAGGTTTTTCTTTTTTAAAATAAATAATCCTTTATTCTATTCTATTGTGATTTCTTGATTATCTCTGTGCTTCTATTAATAGAAAGTCTATTTCAATATGGTATCTGTTTAAAAATTAACATTATTAATTTTTGTATTTGCAGAGTCTAGTAATTTGGTACGGAATTTAGTATGAGACATACGTAGTTCATAATTTTATGAATACTTTATTAATAATTTCATTTGCAAATAATTTATTGATAACGATAAAAAGTAAAGATCATCAAAATTTAAAATCTATAATCTATTTAGCTGGAAGAGCTAATTCGTTCTAGGAGGTTACGAAATCGACAATGAGAAATGTTATTTAATAGTTTGTATTGGAGTGCTGACTGAACTCGGAGTACTTCCTTGTATTTGATTATTACAAAGGTAAGGTGTTGTAGATTTTAAATACCAATATTATTCTAGAGTTAGAATGACAGTCGTGATTGCATTCTAACAATCTAATATGCAACGGTTTTCATTATTATGTATGCACTTCTGTGATGTGTCCTAGTTTCAGGAATCATTTAAAAATAAAATTTAATGAAAAAACCCACTGTCTTTTTTCGGGCTGAGTCCACCTTGGCAAACCCTGCAGGATGGTCGGCCGCTGGGATCGAACCCACGACCTCCCGAATGCTACGCCAACGCTCTACCACTGAGCTACGGCGGGTCGGTACGATGCATAATATACATTATAAATATAACAAATAGAAAGCATGGTTTTTAATCCCACATCAAAATGTTCTTTCATAGCGAAACAATTAAGAAATAACTAAATAGCCTAGTAATTATGCGAATTACCCAATTAGTAAGCTTCTATTATATATTTATTTATTTAACAATCTCCAGATCCAGCCAAATTTCGGTTATTCTACACTGGATACATTTAATAAAAATAACAAGAAAAAGGATTTTTGGAATTCAAGGTACAATTCCATCATTTGCGCCTCGTGCGATCGAGAGAAACCAGGAGAACCCTCAGTCAGGATGGCCGACAAATCGAACCCGGTGTCTCCCGATTAGACTTAATAATTGTTTATCCTTTTCATTGTTAGTTGGCTGATAATCTTCAGGCCCCAGAAACACAACAAGAGGGAAAAAGAAATTAATTTCTGGATTTACCTATATCGTCCATCTTTTACACTTTCTTATGGATGGCACACCACTACAAATTATTATTATTACTACACGAATTACAATAGATTCGGGTCGAGCGGTCTAAAAGTTGGAAGTTGTGGACTTGAGTGGCATCCATTCTGACCGAAGTTATCCATGATTTCTCTTCAGATTTACCAGGCAAACACAGGAATGTTACTTACAAGGTGCTGGCCGCTTAATTACCTACATCCTTTCTCAGAAGGATGGTCATTGAGGAAAGTCATCTCCTCAGACCTATAACGGGCTTCGGCCATGGCTAACAATTTAGTACATATAATGTAGCTTCAATAAATAAACCAACCTTAAAACGTATGATACTTGCGTATCTTCTTCAATGTATTTAGACTGAAGACAATGAAGCAACGTAAGTATCATATATTTTAAGAAATGGTCTTCTATGTGCAAAAATAAAAATGTTCAAACTCAGAAGATGAATACAGTGTTCAAAACAATATAAGAATATCTGTACTTACAGCGACTTGTCTTTAGGTTTCCACTTTCCATCCGAATACTGTGATACAATTAACGCATTACTTTCCATATTCAGTGTTAATTTTCGGTTTTCAATCTGGGAAAAGAAATAAATAAATTATGGTTTGTCACTGCTGTTAAAACAGTAGAAACCTATCAAACATTTCATAAAGTAATTCTACGATTTCGATTGAAAAAAGGTTTCGTTTCTAATGCACAGAAACATCCTTCAAGCTGCTTTATCAGTGTAGAGTATACATATATTTTGAATAAGAAGGACAGGCTTCTTCTTTCAACTTGCAAAACGCATACAAACATAATAAATTTTCAGATTTACAACAATTCCGTCCATTACTTTCCGGAAGCCGGAAATTATAAAATCTAGCTTGTAACCAACCACTTCCATTTTGCTATATTTCAAGCTGTTAAATTTGCCAACTTATTTTTGTACAAACATACTGAATCACTATTTATCTTATATTCTTAATTATTGACAAAAAGACTGGCATTAATACCATGTGAGACTTCCACGTATGGATAAAATTTGCACAGTGTTTGATATGAAGCTGGTGTTAAGTTATTCGTATTTCCCAGCTTATTCGAAATGTTATATTAACCATGAAACAAAGGCATCGTGAAAGCTGGACATGTGACGTTTAACCATTCTTAACCAAATTTACATTTAAGATCAAGTCTCAAAATACGTAGATCGACAAAACAGAAAATCAATTTTGAGTTACTATAACATATCGATTAAAAGAAGGAAGAAAACCCTTTGGTTACAACACGTTGTATAACGGACGAAATCAATACTCAAATATGATAGAAATACTATGGAAACTATCATTTGAATATTTCGGACGAAGTTATGAAACTCTCCTATATTGTAGTGAATTCCCTAAAAAACCCAACAAAATAATGGAAGTATTAAACAAACAGAGACGTTATCATTGAAAAAATCTGATGAAATTCTACGAACTTTTCTCGGATACAAGTAAACTTAATTGAAACAAGAAAGACTGCCTTCCTAAGTGCTACAGAGAACTCTCCTCACAGATCTACTACAAATCTACGAATATACTAAATTAAACCTACTGGGTCATTCCACGTCAATTCAACACATCTCTACCTCACCCTCTTAGAATTCTATGCTCTTTGGTTTATAGCATGTACCCATGGAACATGTTATTTTTTTTTAGACTTTTTGACACACTGTTTTTTGTTCTATTAGCGTTTCAAAAACTAAAAAAAGCCTGGTTTTAATTTAGAAAGTTTCTTATTACTCATTAATGGTTACAGCTAGAAAGTTTAGATAGGGCTCATTTTAAAGCTCCTGTAACAAGCTTTCGTTTGATATGTCACTTGATGGGGTTGTACAAAATTTTGTTTCCCGAAATTTTTACAAAATTCTTATATGTTGGTAAGGAGGGATTCTTACCACCACACCAAACTGGCGCACAGACATGCCAGAGACCCAGATGTAAGCTCTGTTCCATTTTCATAACGACTCCCACAATCACTATCAATACTGCTTATGGTCGGTACACCCTCAATCCCAAGGGTACATGCCACACCCCTAATGTTATATACATCCTAACCTGCAAGTTCTGTGATGCCTTTCATGTGGAGGAAACAAGTTGTGCTCTTAACATTCGAATTAATACCTATCATCACTTCTGTACTATCAACAAACCGGATGCCCCAGTTTCCTTGCACACCGAGTCCCACAATACCAATTTTGATCTATCTTGGTTGCCATAATCCACATTTTACCCCCTACGACCAGCACCTCAACACGCCGTCTGTAGGAGAATGCCTTTATTCACGGTTTGAGCGCGAAAATAAGACCTGGCCTTAACCTTCAATAACTCTAAGCTCTCCTTTTCTTCTGCATTTTCAACACATTTCGACCCACGATCCCACCTTGTATTTACACGCTATACAGTTATTATTATTTCAAGTTCCGGATATCTACGCGCTACAGCAGTCAGTTGTTCTCCAGTTTTGATGTTTTGTCCGCTAAGTGTCGCCACTGTCTCTTCAAACTTGTACTTTGTGAACACGTGAACTTCGCTGTCTTCCTCTCTACTTGAAAAAGTGTGAATACACGAAATATAGTGACTTTTTTTGTGTGTACATGTGAATATGTGTGATCTAGTGCGTTAGTAAGCTGTAAGTAATCCTTTTTTCTCCTTCATTTGTCTAAAATTTATCTTAAATTGCCTTCCCGGCTTTCTTTTATACTAGTTCGTGTATAGTATATATATATATAACTGAACAAGACTGCTATTACAAGGTGACATCCATGTTGGAAAAAGGGCTTAACATGCAAGTGCAAAGATTTCTGTGTAACTTTGGGGGAGGGGGATTCAGATATGTTCTTTGTTGCCAGGTAAAGGTATAAGAAGGCACATATAATGATTTTAATACAAATTCAATTCAGGTTTTACCAAATATTGTATATTCATCAAATATACATATAATAGTATACATATAGTCATTATGAAGGCTTCCCCAGGCCCAGCTATTTCAGAATTTAACTATGTTTGTATAACGTTAAAAAAGTTCACTAAAGCATATTATGTTCTAACTAATAAGAACAGTTTCTGATGTTACTAGAAAATAAACTTAGGAAATAACAAAAACTAATGTTAGTGTATGCAGAGGAGTTACTCATCTTTTCCAAATATGGTTCTCTTTCTGTTCGGCTCACCTTTCCACCGCGCTGTGATACTGCTTTATTGGACAAATATAGTTTTTCTTCTTTTAATTCTCGGTTCTCGATCTCGACAAGCATGGTTCAAGAAGTTTCTGTCTCACGTACAGTTAAAAAAAAAGATATTTGGACAAGTTCAAGAAAGAGAAAAAACAAACTGTATCAAACGCAAAACGTGGCACATTTCGAAATCTCTTGTTCTGTTATGAAAATTTTGGATACCTTAGATAGAATGCTATAGAAATAACTACTACTCGAAACACCTGTAAGGTAACAGGAAACGAAAGAGTGACAACTAGGTAAATTCATCGAAAAAAAAAAAAACTACTACTCTCGAAAGAAATGTTCTAGGTATCCTTTTGTGTACAAGAGAACTCTGCGCGGTGTATTGAAGCAATCCACACCGTGTCAGGCATAAAGCAGCAGTGTGGAGAACAAAGTAAGTTGAACAAATTGGAACTACTCACTTTAATTTCAAATTACGTGCGGAAGGTAGAAGGTACTGAGACATAGTTGGAAAGCCATGCTTAAGCGTTGGATACATCATAAAGAAACATAAAACAGAACAATTATTAGGGATCCGTTCTGGTCAACTAAGGAAACTAACAGCCCGGAATGAAACCTACATTCTTCATTCTGTGAACAAAACTCACAGAATTAGTGCTAAAGATTTGGCTACTTCACTTGCCTAGGATATGCAAGTTAATGTTACAGATGTGTACAAAAACATTGGGATTAAGATGATGTGTAGCCAGAAACAAAACATATATATCAGAAGAAAGCAGAAGTTCTAATTTTCCAAGAAATATCAATATGAGTGCCTGAAATGTTTTTTTTTTTTTTATTATTTTATTTTAATCTGGGATGGGACGAAGATAAACTTGTATTGCAGTGATGGATATTCGGACGTCTGGCGAAAGAAGAATGAAGCTTTCAGAAAGTAGAACATTGCTTCAACTGGTAAAAATTTGGAGGGTCTTTTATGATTTGGGGTTGTGTAATTATTAATGGAGTGGCCAATATTCATACCCTGGATACACATCTTCTACATCCGAATTTTTTCAATGAATTTTGGTTTGTTGTAGTGTAACATTAACTTACATATCCTATGTGAGTGAAGTAGCCAAATCTTTAGCACTAATTCTTTGAGTTTTGTTCACAGAATAAAGAATGTAGGTTTCATTCCGAGTATTTAGGTTTCATTCCGGATTCTATTCCGCAATAATTGCTCTCTATTATGTGCCTTTATGATGTATCCAACGGTAAAGCATGACTTTTGAACAAGCTTGGCTTGCCTGACGCTGTGTGGATTGCTTCAATACACTACGTAGACTGCTCTTGTACACAAAAGAATACCTAGTACATTTCTTTCGAGAGTAGTGTGGGGTTGTCCAAGTACGTTTTTTGCGATGAATTTACGTAGTCGTCATTCTTTCGTTGTCTGTTACCTTACAGGTGTATCGAGTTGTATATATTTCTATAGTATCTAAGGCATCCAAATTATTATAAAAGGGCAAGAGATTTCGAAATGGGTCATGTTTTACGTGTGGTACAGTCTGTTTTTCCTCTTTGTTTAACTTGCCCAAATACTATTTTTACCCGCTGTATATAGTTTCCCTATCTATATGATGTATTAAAAACTCAAAATTATAGTAATCAACGGTAAACAATAATTGCATTCAAACAACAGTTTGAAAGATATATTTACTAGTGCAAGTCTACTCCTACTTTTGTGTGAGTTGTTCTTGTCGTTTACTTTTCTTGTATATTTTTCTTAAATTATGTTTGTATATGGCAAAATCACGATGAATGATCCTTAAACGACAGAAAATAAAGTTTTCATTTTTTTCTTTTTTACTAAATGGTTTTTATCGATTTTATGCACGAAGCTCCAGAAACAACACAAGCAATGCACAAATTAACTCCTTTAGCCAAGGGAGGGGTATTATACGTGATGTAATTGATGTAAGTACTGTAGCACACGAGTTTCAGGGAGGGATTTATCAATTAAATAGATTTGCCAAAGGGAGATAAGCTTAGTAGAAGGGAAAAACGAATGACCATGTATTGAGAAATAGGAGAACCGACTTCACCTTATCATTAGAGGGCCCACTTCAACCCTGCCCCCGCCCCCCGCATCAGCGCCCTTGCTAACTAAAAGGTTTCTTTCCTCTCATATATAATGTTCGGGTTGGATAAACAGTTATATAAACGTTTCCTGAAGCATCGGTTAACTAAAATAATAATAATATAAAAGCAATAAAAATAATGCACATGCTATTTTCATAGTTCTTATGTGCAATGATGGTACATTATTTAATACAATGTTCAGAAATTTTCAAGATAGCCATTTTGAGAAATGACATTTCCACCAAACTTGAAAATCTCTCTCACTCTCTTATTTTCCTTCAAGATTATAATTTTTTATGCTAAAAGAATGTTTTGTACAACAATGCGGGAGAATTATCAAAGTGACATATGATTTTTATCATCTGTAGAAAATTTTCCAAAGTGCTAAAAAATCACTGAATTAGCTTTCTGTCAGCATAATCTAGTAGTTCCAAATTTTACATTTCTTACAATTGTAGTAATTACAATTAGATCTGTCTCAAATGAATAGATCGTAAGTACGTATCTCTTTAGTGTCTCTGAGAAGTGACACATTTCCGGGTGTCTGGAAAAGAAAGCACGTTATTCCCATTTCATTCCATGTTTGCACCTTTGTTATGAAATACCACAGAAAAATAATATTTTTGACTATATTGTATGTAAGTGGATCCTCTATCATCTATTTTATTTCGAAAAATCAGTGAAGGTAAAGGAACACCTTTAGCATGATTTGAAATGGAATTGACCCATAACTTGCCACCAAGGAATCGGAACGATGTTACAGTTCTTGAGAGAGAAAGAGAAATAGACGTTTATATTCAAAGATGAAGGCTAATTATTCACTTCCAAAATTCCAGTTATTATGACTCAAGATGGAAGGAGGCATTAGTTACTTGAAATTACACATAAAAATAGAAAATGCTCTATGATAAACATACATTATTCAAACACATTGTTTATGAAGAAAACAGAAACTATCCTCTAAATACTGAAGCCCATGATCATCAGAAAATTTCCAAATAAAAATTGAACGATTCTTAAATAACAGTAGTTCTATTTCATTCATCAAATTATCCACACCACTTCTGTCTATTGAAGTGCAAGTGCTACGCGGGCAAACACCTGTTAATGCCGTGTATACACGCAATAATCCTACACATACAATATTGCGCGAGATACTCACAATTACAAGGCAGGGATTGTTGAAATTCTCAGCTATTTTATCAGCTATCCGATGCGCTGCTCCTTCTGAACTGAAAAAAGAAATAATTTAATTAAATGTATTACACTTATCACAACACTAAGACCTACCAATAACATAATTCTGTGATATGCTATGCAGTTTGAAACAATTCTTTTCTTCATATTTAGGTTGCCGTAAACTACAGGATAGATGAAGCATCCATAACGTTCATATTACGCCGAGTACGATTTTACTTATCATACAGAACTGCCGACAACTGATTACGTATTCTAAAAGGCTTGAGGATGTCAATTTCAGCAACAGATGACCGTTTCTTTCTCCTTAAGGTTATGCGCAACCGCCATACCACCGCGGTCTAAGCCAGAAATCGGTTAGAGCAAGTGAGAGGTGTGAAAGTCAGCTCTTGGACTATGAGAAGAAGGTTATATGACGACGGACGGATCTCCACAAGATGTGCTACTGGCTCACAACAGGATCTACAATATTTGCAGGCTCAGGGAGCTAATTGGGATTGGAGCAACGAACAGTGCGAAACAGTTCTCTAAATGAGTCTGTCTGTCCGATTCTCTCTCCAACCTCCAGATGTCGAGGACTGGCGAAAAGTATCCTGTATGCACATTTTCATCACGGATAGCATTCTCTGTACGTTCAGTAATTGTTTTGGCAGCGATCAGTTTGACTGCCCGAATAGAGTTTGTCTTTGTGAAGGGTGGGGCTCTAACGGTTTATCGGTACATCTAAGACATTCTTGGAGAACAAGTTGTTCCTTTCACAATGCACATCCTCATGTGGAGCGTTGTATCATTCAGTATTTCAGTAAAGTAAGGATCCAAGTTATGTAATAGCTTGCACGAGATTTGATATCAACCCGATTGAACATGTGTGGGATATTTTAGTAAGAAATGTCCGTTATCATTCTCATGTTCTTCTCATACTTTGATCTGAGATCGTTCTTCCGGTGATCAATGTCAAACAACCGGAACTATTAACTACGATCTGAATTAACATGCAGAGATGATCACGGGATAATAGGTTTTGGTAGCGCAAGAAAGGGTGAAAAAGTACCTTTCTATGAGGTTTTCTGTTATGGGATCAACTCTGAGTTTACGCCGAAGCATGTAGTAGAAAGACATTCATCTACATGTACAATTCAGGATAAAATTAAGATACTTGAACACCACACATATTACATTACATTACTAAGGAACATTTTCTTCTATTAATACTTAAGTTATTAGTAGTAAATATAGATAACTGGTACTAAAGTATATTTCGCGGTTGACCGGAGAAAACGTTTAAACAACTTTCCCAAATTTAATGATCCTTGCTGATTTACTGTACTACAATGTTAATTTAATTATTTTATGTTACTATATATGCAATAAATGTGTAACATGTTTTACGTCTTCTATTTATTCTATCTCTTCCTGTTATACATTCAAATACCATTATACGCTATAATGGTACACTCAAATTATACATATTACCGCACAATTTACATTCTCAATGCACCAGAGGTATACGCAACATATCACTAGAATGACTAACAAGAATGCCACACGGATATATATTGAACAAAGAATAAAAACAGCGTAGGCCTATAACTCTTAGGAAATCCACAGTCTAGTGGTTAGAGCGCTGGACTCATGTCCGCGTGGTCCCGGGTTCAATTCCCGGCTGGAGTCCCACTTTTCAGCGCCGTGAGGCAAATTGGGGAGTCACGTGAATAAAGACGTGACGTCCACACTCAGTCTGGTAAGCCCCTGATACGCCTGTTCGTGGTTAGGTACGTGCAGTGCTGACCACACAGCCGTTGGGGCAGGCTCAGGGCCTATACGCCTGTTACGCCAGTTTTTTTTTTTTTTTACTCTTATTTACACTACTCGTAGCTTCTTGAAATTAGAAATTTCTTAGAGCACGAGTTTTTAAATCAACGACCCATGAAATCATTTTATCGGTCCATGACAAATTATTTCATTTTATTTCTTTACTAATTTGGGATATTTTGTCTGACAATGCAATGGAACTGCCTTCCACAACAGCCAGAATATGTTATACTAATCACAGATGTGGATATACAATTTTGACCGCTTTTTTTTACTGGGACTACTAGGAATTGCCTTAGAGATTTTTTGTTTTTTTTAAATTTATTTATATAACATTCCTTCCCCTCCGTGATTTTTACCCCATTTTTGTGAAGGTACAAAAACCACAGCATATTTCTTTTGATGAATAACTTATTTACGGAGGGTTCCTTTAACGCCAGTATTTGTCTCCATAAACTGGTGGGGGAAAATATTGGCAAGTTTGCAAAATTAACGTTTTCCACGTAATTTTTCAATAATAATAATTAAAAATCCTGGAAAATTACAAAATTTTGTGAGATCTTATAGAAGAAGAGAACAAATCCCCTTTGCAGAAACTTCTTCTGCGTTGTCTGCTTGGTATTGTATGGAAAATCCCCTGTACTTTCTCACACCGCAGACTGGGGTTCTTCGAAACTTCATCTACAATTCAAATATATCGTCATTGATCAATCTTTGACTGGCTTAAGCTTAACATGACGTTACTTGAGGACACTGTTGTAACGTCTAACTGGAAATTTTCTCCAAAAGTCTCACTCTTCAGGTTGCCATAAGTTCGGTTTAGCACACTTTCGTAAATTCTAATATACCTGACCTGAGAAAAAGTTACCTAAGGGTCATAAATAAAATTCAAATATAAATCACAAACTTAAGGGAGTCGTAGAATTTCTCTTAATTTTTCACTTTCGACAGCTTTTGTGAATCCCTTCCCTGAACTTATGCTACGTACTACTCCGTAACCAAACAAATTTAATGTACATTCTTGCTTTCTCACATCCTTAGTATCATTAATTCTCCCCGCCTTCAGCTTTTATCACTTAGTCCAGATTAACCAAAGCTAAAGAAAGTCTGGATCCAGAAGGGAAATAATACTCCCTCCACTTACGGGGGAAATATAAGCAATAATGTTCTTCATAAACAATGAAGACAGTTCATTAAGTGGGAAATAAAAGAGAATTCTAATGAAACTACACGACCAGCGGGGTTATCTCTAAACGTCCCACACAAAGATCACACACTGTCTTACCTTGAATCTCTCAGGAGTTCATTTGCCTGGTAATATCCAGCAACCACCAAGTCGTTTTTCGATGCCATATCATCGATCTGCGAAAAGCAAAAAAATTAAGTGAAATTAAATTTATATTAAAAGATACATATTAAAGAAAGGAGAACATATGTATTTTCAAAAATTCGTACAAATAATTTACTGTAGTCGTCCTCTTAACCTCAAACCCCCTCCATCTAGAGGTTTTATCAGCGCAAAAACAATTTGTCAAATAAAAGTGTCGTATGCCAATGTGTAATTGGAAAATGTAAATAAAGTATGAACAGATTACCAGAGTGTGAAAAGAAAACAAATATTTTGTAACCGGTTACCTCAACCTCTTCGAAGATTTATCTTCAAACAAAAATACTTTTTTTTTTTTGTCGTAACTATCCATAGATATAAGTCATGTGACAAACGTAGCAGTCTAAAAAGAAAACAATGTTAAAATTTGCGTTTCATAAGTACCTTCTCAGCAAAAGTAGCCGGGCTTCATGCAGATTTCTCCTATCTGTATTTGATTCTATCATATTTGAAATGAAATACACAGTTCATATTTAATATTTACAGTAGACCGTTCAAAATTGTTTGCTGAATTATGAATTACACCGAAAGAGGCTATCTGGTTATTTTCAGATCGTAAATGTCGGGGAAGACCTCACACTAGATTGTCCGAGTTGGCATCTGAAACCGCGAAAATGAAGATGAGCATCCTATCAACTCCACTAAACATAAAGTTGGAGCATTTCGTACCAACTAAAAAAAGAACAAAGGGAACATGCGCTGAAAGCTGCAGTATATCGTCGCTTAAGAAACAACGCCGCCTATATGCCAAAGAGCACACGTTTCACAAGTTTTCAGTAGACACAAAAACTGAAGGATATAGGCGGTGTTAGAACAAAGGTGATAGCAGCGCATTCTGTTGGATTTGTGTCGAAATACGTCGTGAGAACGTGTTAAATGCATGGAGAAAGAAAAAAAAATCAAAAAAAGTCAACAGTTTTGCAAAATGTCGCTTAGGCGGTGCTGTTTCTTAAGCGACGATATAATATTGTAATTGTAATGGGTATATATGTGTCCAGGGTAAAAGGATATTCAAGATGATATTTGAGTTAACCTAATGGCAAATGAGCTAAAGTGCATGTTATGTTAGATTACATTAAGAATGGAAAAGTGTCGTTATCGGAGTTAATCCGCGTGGTAATGTTTGACCCAAGTACAGAAATTGTGGACAATAGATGGTAGCACCATTTTGTAGATGGAAGAGTCGAGATTGTAATATTTTAAAGCTTTGACGTTTACTTAAGTTTGTTTCTTAAACACCATTTGAAGTCAAAAGTTAATTGTAAAGATTTTATGTTAATTTAAACCAAGATTGATTGATTTAAATCAGATGATTTTTTTAAAAAAAATCAATGATTTAAATCAAAAATAGATTTTTATTTAAAAAGTAGAAATAAAGTGCAGTATTATTAATCATTCTGTAATTTGAATCATATGTAAGCTTGAAATTTACCCTCTAGTTCTTACGTGATGATATGTTCTTATGATGTAATGCAAAATCAAAGTGGTCGACCTAGAACGAACTATTTGATTAGTTCATTTTGGTTGGTTCAAAAGTTAAAGAGAACGTAACAACCCAATTCACATAAGTTTACAATTTGAATTACAAATATGTTTATTTTTGTAATACATACGAAAACGAATACACAAAAAACAGAAAATCCAGTTTTTGTTTAAAATTGTTGTTTCGTAACATTACCTACTTTGTGCATTTATATCAAATTATTTCATTTCTTCACAAATTGTTCAAAAGCAATTTATACTCAATTGAAGTATGCTGCAGGATGAAAATGCAAAGCTGCGTATCGTCTATTGATTTGACTGTACCAGTTGTATGCATAAGTAGCTTCCGGTTTACCTAAGAGATGACGCCAGCGAAAAGTACGCATCGTATTCATTTGACACATACGTCATTTTGTTCGTCTGACATTAAGCTACAAACACACACAAGTTGAATGCGCCAAACACGAGCGTCTTTGTTTTATCGTTCAGTGATCATGTCGAAGTTTGTGCCTGAAAAAGAACATTTGCGGCACGCATTGCTTTTCTTATTTAATCAAAAGAAAAAGGATGTTGAAAGTCATCGTGTGCTGGTAAAAACATATGGTGAACACGCTTCATCGATTAGAACATGTGAGACATGGTTTCGACAATTTAAAAGTGGTGATTTCAATGTGAAAGACAGTGCGCGCTCTGGTAGACCACAAAAGTGCGAAAACGAGCAATTGACAAAAGCATTAAATGTGTCACAAGAAACAATCAGCATACGTTTACGAGCAATAAACTGGGTAAATGGGTCCCACATGATTTGAATGAACGTCAAATGGAAAATCGCAAAGTCACTTGTGAAATGCTGCTTCAAAGCCACGAAAGAAAATCCTTTTTGTATAGAATTGTGACGGGTGACGAAAAATTGATTTATTTTGAAAACCCGAAGCGGAAAAAATCGTGGTTTTCACCTGGCGAAGCCGGTCCTTCAACACCAAAGCCAAATCGCTTCGGCAAGAAGACCATGCTTTGTGTCTGGTGGGACCAGAGCGGTATTGTGTATTATGAACTCTTGAAGCCCGGCGAAATGAAACCGTTAATGCACAACGCTATCGCCAACAAATGATTAATTTAAATCACGCATTGATCGAAAGACGACCGGAATGGGCCCGAAGACATGGCAAAGTGATTGTGTTACACGACAATGCGCCGTCTCACACAGCAAAACCACTGAAAGACACCTTGAAATCGCTTGGATGGAACATCCTTCCGTACCCGGTGTACTCCCCAGACCTAGCGCCATCTGACTATCACCTCTTCGCATCAATGGGGCACGCGCTCGCAGAGCAGCATTTCAGCAATTTCGAAGACGTTGGAAAATGGCTCGACGAATGGTTTGCCGCAAAAGACAAGCAGTTTTTCTGGCCTGGTATGCATCAATTACCTGAAAGACGGGCGAAATGTGTAGAAGCCGATGGCCAATATTTTGAATAAAACAAAATTAAATTCCCTTGAAAATTACGTGTTTTCTTTACCACAAAAACCGGCAAAAACTTATGCATACACCTGGTATTTAATAGCTCTCGCTCAATTGAATTTTATCTAAGACTTTTAGGCAACTCTGGATCAGACCGAATGGACGATGATGAGAGAATGGGTGAAACAAAGAGAGTGGAAGGAAAAAAGAGAACCCCGAGAAAACCCACGTACACGTTTTTTTGTTTTTTCACCACAAAGCCCACATGACACGAGCCGCGATCGAGTCGGGGACCCCATAGACCATAGGTGAGCGCTCTACCACTGAACGACAGCGGCTACAAAATAGCTCTCATACTTTATGGAATATTGTCATGGGGTGTTCCGAAGCTGATAGTGCAATTTTGAGGTAAGTGAAATGAACTAAAGTTTATCTTAGTAAACTTAAATCCTAGAATATTTCGTTAGGAAGATGTAGCTTGGAGAAAAGAGGCAATTGCGATTATAAAATTTGCAATTGCTTAGGTAGAAAGGAAGACACATACGTCATTTTAGAAGGAAAGCCGATATGTATAAACATTGTATATTGTTTATTTTTCAAACTTAATTACAGCATATACCCTACTGAAACCATTCATTGTATATCGACGAAAGTATCGTAGAAGTTTCGTACACGTTAATCGTAAAATCTGTTGTAGAAAAGCAGGATTTGGCAAGTAGAATGCGAAATCTTGTAAACCAAAAAGAGTAAAGTTACCAGAATTTGCGTCCCCCACAAGCTGGCCTTTTATGTAATAATAATAATTTTAAAAAAAGAACATTCTGGTAACTTCAAACGCATGATTTGGTCCCCTAGATTGCTGGACATGAACCCTATCGAGCACATGTAGGATATCATAGAATGACGTATTCGTGCCACGGATCCTCAAAATGCAACAGCCATCGAATTGTGGACGGCAATCGAAACTACATGGCTGCACATCCCTTCAGCGGACTACCAGCGACTTGTCGCGTCCCTGCCACTGCTGCACTTCGCCATGGTCAAGGGGGTCTCACACGTCATTAGGTAGGTACCCCATGACTTTTGGCATTTCGGAGTACATATTTAATAACCATTTCATAGCCAGACACACCTCGCACCCCCACTTTAAGCCAGAGTGTTACTTTCTAACAAAGTAATCGTTCTATACACCACCTAAATCACCACATAAGCAAGAAGAATTCGGGATCTGAAGTAGATACATGCACTCCCACTGCGCAATTGCACTACCTTCTCCATCAGCCACAATTAAATTGCAAGCTGATCACTTTACGCAGGTGGTAGGTACATCGTGCATACGAAGTTTATACGACGCAGTTTATCTCTTTTCAGATGTTGCAATAGGTAGCACATTCGTTTAAGACTGAAGTAAATATTTTTGGGAATCTGTCGTATGTCGCTATTGCAGACCGGATTCTACACTCAAAATACTTCTACTCATGTATGGCACAGCACATATCTTACTATCATTGTGAAACTTATTAATATTAAGGTTACAGTGATGGGTGCATGGTGCTTAGCTGGCTTAGCTATTGAGAAGTCATAGGATCAAATCCCCGGGACCATCCCGACTAAATTTGTCACGCTTTTCGTCCGTCCAAAGAGTGGAATGTTGAGATGATACGTCAGATGAGAGTCTGGACCCTTCCTCTATTCATTTCCTTGGACGAGTAAAGAAAGTTATGACAGCAGATGGGAATATGCATGAAATGCCAGAAAGCAATGGAAATGAAAATAATAATCCACAGTGATACATTACTGCCTCCCAATGGGAGATCCAGGGATCGAATACAGGGTTGGCAGTCTTGTGTCTTTATAGAGGTTACACTGGTTTTTTTAATTACACTCAACGGGTCACGTCTTGAACCGGGTCTATGATTTAATTTTTTCATTATTATACAGTGTTGTGTTTGAACAGTCTTTCTTTCTAGAGTGGCCATCTTTATTCAACAATAAATACACTTGAAAAAAACTTGATTATGAACGCGCATCTTCATGAAATCGACCTTCCTGAGTCGATTGACCAAGGTTTCATTTGGATCAGGCGTCAAATTTTCGAACTAAAGCAATACAGCACCAAAAATATGAAGCCGAAAAGTTCGTGAAAATAGTCTCATATCTCCGAATAAAAAGAAAAATGCTGCCTGAGGTGTGGAAATAACCCCTTCCCTCGGAAAGACTGTTATGAAAGAATTTAGTGTTTGAAGTATTAAATGGGATAAAAGCATTGAAATCTTTTACAACTCTAAAAGATGAAGTTCCCGTACATAAGTTCACTTCTGAAGGAATCTCGCAAATTACAGTATTGACTGATTGAAATCACCGGAACAAGACCAGTTACCCGATCAAGATTGCGCCCCCGAGTCAAGATTCTATGATCGGGTAGCCGAGTTAAGTCATTCTGATCATTTGGGTCAGGTTTCGGACAGGCATGAGTTACACTAGGCAAATCATGCAATTTTATGCCAATTGCCACAGGTATTGTTTGTCACACACCTGACATTAAGAGCCTAGCATTGTCTAACATCCAGAATCTTACGATACAGTTTCTAGTTTTTTTTTTTTTTTTTTTTTTAAGTAATAGAAATATAGTAATACTGTCTTCACTGTGGCAGACGTCCTTCGACCTGAATAGCGACACAACCACGGCACAGACAATTCTCTGTGTATGTATATATTATTGGGTCTAGTAACCAAAAATGAGGGGCGCGGAGAGAGTCGAGAGGAATATTCTATATACACAGAATATGGCATGCATTGGTGGTGTAATGGACAGCATACCCAACCGTAGGGTTCTTACAAAATTACTTTTATCATTTTCCCTGATTTCCAGGTGCAAGACCAGACATTTTCCCTGACCCGCGACATTTAATAAGATAATGGTGTACTGATAATGAATACCTGTGAGAGCTAACTAAAGGCTTAGGCCAGTGATTCTCAACCTGTGTGATGCGAAAGATCAGCTACTTACCGTTTGCAACACTATAGAGTAGACACAGAGCCATACAAAAGGTTAATAATAGTACACAAGCAAACCAGCGTAAGCTAACCCAAGAATTGCTATTTGAGCTAGTGAAGAAACTTTATATGACATCTTCAAATAATATTACACACTAACGTTAAACTTCTTTAAATAAATGAAAATAAAAAAACACGAAGAACAAATTGGCCACCCTTCTCCCCAATGAGCAGCTGTAACTTAAGAATTCTTAAAAAAAATGTCAACAAATTGTTTCTGTTAATTTCGAAGAAAATAAGACGCGCTCCTAAAAATTTAGTAAACAAACGAAAAAACAATACTTTAATGGAACTTCTCAATATTTCTTCGAATTCAATAAAGTGAGAAAATGAAACAATAAGTTAAACTTTTCAAAATAATGTGTCAATGTATATGCAATAGTGAATTTTTTCACTCAAACGCAAAAATATTTGAAAGTTTAACATAATGAAAGTTATGGGGAGCGGACATTACAGCTGCCCATGCCAATTCCCTAATCTCCATTTCTTGTACCGATTTTTTTCAGTTATTACAATAGATCCTAATTGTTATTACATAGAACATAAATTAATTGTGTTATATATATTGTACAACGTATTAAAAGGTAAAAAGAACTTAAATGATATTAAGTAAGTAGGAACACTACTTAAAAGCTTTTAACAATAATAGCTATGATTACTTGTTTCAGTTACTTAGATTGACTGCTTTAAAATTTTGATATCACTTTCAATTTCTTCTGATTCCAATCGTTGTTTTTTTCTTAAGTTTATCTCTCTTTTTTTTCTAGTTCTTTTAACTCAGCCATTTTCCTCCGTTTAAGTACTGCCTGAGACCTCCCATTTACTCTTTCTTTTCTCTTTTCTCCAAAGCCGAATTATATCTTGTCCTCGCACCTTTTACAGAAGTTAACTGAAGCATTGAGACATCTAATTCCATTTATGTAAGCCAAATAATCTACCAGTTGACGTTGGACTACTAAAGAAGCCTCTTGCAAATTTTCTACTAATAAACTTTTGTTAATAGAAAAACCAGCCTCTACACTTGCATTTCCATGTGAAATAATCAATACTACTTTCACAAGACTCCACAAGTGTTTGAATTCACTTTTGCCACTTAGAACTGATTTATAAAACTCCTTGTTAGATTTGTTTTGCTTCCATCTGAATTATCATAAGACACCAACACACTTTTAGACTGCTGAAGAAAAGATTCGAACTCTTTCTGAACTAGCTCTGCTTTAACATCATCGAGACGAGACGACTGATGGAGTATTTCCAAGCACTTCGTCATCCTTATCCGGGCAATATTACGTTTATGCACGATAACCTCAGGATCAAGGCATGAAATGGCACGAGTAAGAGGATACCTAAGAGAACATATTTCGAGTATTTTCTCAGTAGTGCCTATCAAAAATTTTTGACAATCGCTGAAGAAACTGCACTTGTCTACTTCCTTGACATCTTTAAGCTTCCCAATACATTTTTTTAGCCTCGAATCCTATATCTACATTCTTTAGGGCTTTCACATTACTTTTACCTTTTAGATCTATATACGTAACGGACTGAAACAAGGCGATGCCTTATCACCACTACTGTTTAACTTTGCGTTAGAATGGTTTGAATCAACTGTTCGTAAACGCGGATGATGTAGGGGACGATATAGATGCACTGCAAAGAAACACCGATGTCTTAGTAGAGGCATGATATGAGACAGGTCTACAGATAAACATAGATAAAACAAAATACATGATAACAAACAGAAACCCAGGGAATGAGGGAAATAAAAACAACAATTAGGGATAAGATCATAGAGAAAGTAAACAAATTTAAATACTTGGAAACATACGTAACAAGCAAAAATGAGGTCACGAAAGAAATAAAAAGTTATGTTAGTATCGGGCAACGCATGTTTCTATTCAGTCCAAAAACTTCTGACATCGCGATTAATACCAAGGAAATTGAAATTATACAGAATAGTTATTCTGCCGGTAATACTTTACGGTTGCGAAAGTTAGAGTACGACCATAGCAGATTAATATAAATTAGGTGTTTTAAAATAAGGTTTTGAGGAAGATATACGGACATGACTGGAGGAGACTGCATAATGAAGAACTCCACGGACCGTACGATTCACCAGAAGTTGTAAAAATAATGAAATCACGATGACTAAGGTGGGCAGGCCATGTAGCTCGGATGGGAAAAAAACGAAGATTATATACTATCCTGGTTGGAAGGAGACCATTGGGAAGATCGAGACGTCGTTGAGAGGACAATATTAGAAGAGATCTTCGAGAAGTAGTTGTTCGTGATGAAAACTTGCTTGATGTTGCCCAGGTTAGAATCCAATGGCGAACGCTTGTTACTGCAACGATGAACTTGCGAGTTCCATAAGCCATAGAGTGAGTGAGTTAGGTGACTTTGAGGACGCTCCTCTAGTTAGATACCTGACGTTTCTAGCCTGACTAGCGTTTTCTTCGAAGAGATAAAGGTGGTTTGAGGTACAGCCTGGTAGTGGTAGTCCACGTAAGTTGGTTCATTATACCTGTGCTTCTAGGGTGAACCCGTTAACATTAGTTTTTTGGGGGGCGAACCAGCTACCCTTAGTGAGTTGGACTGCGCCTGGGCCCTTTTAATACCAAAATATACACCTCTCCTGTTGATTTTATTGCATCCTTCCTTGTGGGGCGTTACACAACTTGTGTGCATATTTAACAAAACGATAAGGGGACACAGCTTATCGTAAGACATTATGGATTGCTGGTTGTCGCTAGGCAATCATAGAAAAGTCCGTTATAATTATTTGCAAGGGAATACGTAATATAAAGCGCACATATAGTTCAATAGCTGACGGTAGCTGCGGCCGTAAAGTACAGTTTATCAAATTCCGATAACTTTCAAAGTGATACTTGTTGCCTCCCAAACAATCAAAATAAGAATAACCTACCTATGTGACTGAATTTTGCGTTCTCTTTACTATCTCATGTATAAAACGAAATGAATAAATTTGGGCACTTTGATAGCCATTCCTGGACTATTAGTCTTGTCTAAAAACATGGGTTCGGTTTACTTCACCTACACCAAAGAAAGTAAAATTTAAAGGAGAAAGGGAAATTTTTTACAAGAGCTCCTGGCATAGAGCACTCGGAACTCCTACAGTCATGAAAGACACTAAAATGCGTGCAAAATGGAAGTTGTGATGTGATAATAAAATGACAAATTCGACTTCAGAAACTTCTTTATTATTACTGCACGTATTTTAGGCTCCTTCTTGGCTATAGGAAGCAAAACAGCATTTTCAGGAGTTTCGAGTGCTGCAGCACAGAACTTCACATGATTTTAAAACCTAGTATCGAAACAAAAATTAACTATACCTTATGGAAGCAGAGGATAAAGTTCCACAATCTCTGGCTTTCTATTCCTAGTGTTCCCAAATACGTTTCTTTTGGCAGTGTAATACAAGTTTTCTCTCCAAAATAAAGAATCTCACAAACTTCTATAATCTCGTAGTCACTAGGCCCGCACTAGTAACAGGGGTCATTTGACATCAATACACCATGCACAGCAACTACGTAGGATACCGCACTTAAAAAATGCTTTTTTGCTTGCAGCGATCCTGACTTGTTCATGACTAGCGCCACTCGTGACCTCACGTCAAATCCACCAAAATCAACTACTGTCTAAACACAGGAAGTCCTATTTTGAAAAAAAAAAAAAAAACACCGTACCTGACTTACCTAACCTCCACGTGCCCTTGGTCACTAATTTTATTACATTTCCTAATATGTATATACTGCAGAAGTTAAAACACAGGAACCAAAATGGTGGATTGCTGTTTTACTTCAATATTTTTTCTGTGCAAAAAAAAAAAAAAAAAAAAACCGTACCTCACTTACCTAACCTCCACATACCCTTGGTCACTAATTTTATTACATTTCCTAATACGCATATACTGCAGAAGTAAAAACACAAGAGCCAACATGGTGGACTGCTGTTCCACTACGTAACTTAGAACTTTCAATTTGAATCATATTGCAGGTGTCCTTATGACACTTAATTAAGCACACGGTTCTGGATGCCAAATAATCAAAATAAATCCATATGAACAACATACAACAGAAGTAGCTCTTCTGAAGTATAATCGGAGATGTTAGGAAAGTGTGAAGGTGCGTTGGACCCCAAACTAGACCAAGTTTTTGATTCATGGAGAAGTACGTACAATAAGGACAAAATACTTAGATATACGTGGGACTATATGAGCTACGGCAATGGCTGTGGATCGGGAGTATATAATTATAACCGAACCTGGCTTTTCTAACCTAATCTAAACCACCCCGCTTAATTTATAAACATCAAAAGAAGGAAAAAGCTAAAAAAGAAAAGGCCATGTCAGTGTGACACCATAATTATTCCTCTGCTTGCCATGTTATGTTACCGAATCAAGTGGAGTGCCTATTTTACGAATTAATTAATATTCCGTGGTTGTATTATTTTTTGGGTAACTACATGTCAGGTTGTGCGTATGAAAGTGTCTGTATTAAATATCATTTGAAAACAGGCGGCGTAGAGCGTGTAATATTGGTCAATAGAGTGGTGGATACTTGGAGAAAGGTAAAGCTTAACCAAAGGAAACCTCTGGGTCTCTGTTCAGTACACGCTGGGCGTTTCATATGGAACCGTAAATGAAGCATCGCGTATAGTGAAAAAAATATATAACCTGGTTTCTTCTAACCAGTAGTCGTCTGCTATTGTTTATTCGACATACTGTCAGTCACTTTGTAGCAAAATATAGATGGTAATATGGGGAGAAACATGTCACTATGACGTCACGTTACCATGATTTCGATTCATGAAGCTGGGCATTATTTCGTTCGAAAAAATCACGACCGACGTAAACTAAAGTAAATTTGTATTATTTAGAGACTGTCACCACATAAGACTAAGATAGCTCATAGATAACATAGGTAAATTCTAATTATTTACCTTCTTGTTCATTATTTATCACTTTGCACATCACCCAAATGGGGCATTCTGTACCCATAATTCAATAACAGCTATCAACTGAGATACTTATTCGAAGGTCCCTATTCAGAAGGAGCGTAAGCCATAATGCTGTTATCACCCACACAATAATTTTATTTCAACTTTATCCAAAATCCTTGTATAACGCTATTTGGTAACCCCATTCGCTTCAAACCTGACCTAAAGTAAACAAACCTGACTTTACATACATACTAGACTTGGGTTGATGGTAGATTCCAAAAGTAGTGCCTAATTTATAGTTACAAACATGATGAATTATGCAAGCTATAGTCAAGTCATTCCATAAAAACACCTGAACTACCTGCTGACACACCATACCTGCGTAAGGGCGATTTCAGCCATGGGTGACACATTTAAACACAGATGAAACAACGGTATTGCGTCCACAAACAATAATGGTTTTCCCTTTTTAGTTTTAGGATCTTCAGCTAACAGCACACCATTTACTGCACAGTGCGGATACTTCGCTGCATGAAGTAACATTTTTGCATATGCACGAGCAGAAAACTTAACTTCTGCCATGTTGGCTGCTAAACAGGGTTGCCAAGCTACTTAACAAAAACAAAACGAAATCACTGTGGCCAGAAGAGAAGTTTCTACCTTGTAACCAGAAAAGAAAGAAAATTCTAGAGGATGTTCCAAGTAACAATCACCTATAAACCTATATAATATAGGGCCCAATGCAGAGACGGAGTTTAGACTTGGGCTCAAACATCAATTTGGAATGCAGGAGTCTAGACTACGCCTACATCTTTGCAATCGGGCGGGCGTTCTATATGACAAATACAAGGACGAAAATTCGTGAAAGCTAAATAAATGTTTGCAAAATATCAACTTAGGGTAACGTGCAGTGCCGAATATTAGCCCTTTTAGATCATTCTGGTTTTGAAACTCGAACTGCAGATCTATTTCGGCTTTATCTTTATGTTCATGTTAACTTCAAACTTTTACATCTTTCCTGAAATAAATGTATAGTGAAACAATAAACATGCAGAACATGTATTTTTTATATTTTTTCCCCTTTAAAAATGCAAAAAGTCCTATTGTTGGGCCTCTCTATCCAGTACTTGGGGATTGCCTCTTCATTCCCTGTTATTGGCCCTTACGTTCACATGCGGTTTTTTTTTAGACCTGATGACATACTAATTATTGGTCCTGTTGAGACCAGTACCTGGCCCCACTGTGAAGTCACGTTCTACGTGAAAATGCTAGCCATCATAATTTAGTGTCTGAGTTAGAATAGGTATGTTACAAATCTGATTTTTTTTTAAATGCTAACTATTAACGCCAATGCCAATTAAAGGGGAACTGTCGAAAAATGCAATACCAATCACTGGCCTCGTAGTAAAAATAACTGATATGAATAATTTACATAATAAAAATATCCTTCTAGTTGTTAAAGAAGGACAATTCTATAATAATAACATTATAGTTATAAATGACGGGAAGGAAATCAAAGTGTTTTGCTTATCTGCTTAAATTTTGATAGATTAAATTTTCACTTAACGAAGTTTCTTACAATCGCCACCTTAACAACGATCAATAACAAAGTTGACGTGTTTCGTGTGCAAAACTCGTAAAAGAAACAATAAGCAACGTGTCGCGATCAAAATCAGTTTAACCAAATTATTATCTACCTTATTTTTTAAATGAGAGGACTAAAAAAATGATTTCGCGGACAATTTCAGGGGCGCAGTAGTATGTCTGGTATTCCAACCGGTAGGTAGGTGTATGACTGCTTTCCCCCCACTTTTCTTTCGTTTTACAGGTCTTCATAACTCTAAGTCAGTTCGAGTTTTTTTGACGTAATTCTCTCCATTGACTTGCTGTATGACATCACGGAAGTGGTGGGGTGAGTTTGTTCTAGTTTCTGCAGAACGCGCCAATGGACGTATCTATCTAGGCTCTTCTGGAGTTTTCTCTCGCGCTGTCTTTATGAGAAACTGGTGTTTGAATTAAATGTTTAAATTCCTCGATAATCGTAATAAAATTTTTACACTTATTTTGCACATAACTTACTGTCATCGAAACTTACTAAATAATAGATTTTTGTTAACAGGTATTTAACTGCATCCCTGAATCCACATTTGTGGCCCCGTTGATGTTTCTGCCCATACTGGTTGGCGGGATGAAAGAGTAGTTGCAACGTTGAACATGGCTCCGAAATGAAGTTCTGTATAGGGTATATAATCTTTGAGTTCGAGAGAGTGAAATTTTTGATACGAGAACACATTTTTGTAAAATTTTGGTATATAGTAAAGTTTTGTTCGTAGTGAAGTACGGTATTGAAGACTTGAACTTTTCTAGTGTTGAAGGTATTTTGTATCGCAGCAATTGTGCAAGAATATAAAATGTTTGAGTCAATTCATTGTGCCCCTCCGTCTCTCTCTTTGTAGCTTGAAGAGTACTCGAGCAATTACAAAGTAGAATAATGTATGACCTTATTTGTAAGTGCTTTATAGTAAACTTAGTGCAAATTAATTACGTATAAACTGTATATATCTTCTGTATAACTTTCAACTTAATCTTCCCATATTTGTTGAACTGTCATTTGAATCTGCAACAAGCTGTCATAATACCACGTGTGTTTCTAAAATAATAAGTAAACGATACCAGTGTCTAATGAGCGGATTAATAGCTTTGAGAAATGTTATTTGTGTCTACGTTAATGAAGTTACGACAAATCATTATGGATCATCAGTGCTAAAGCAAGTGCTAGGTGAGTAGTATAAGAGTGCAATCTTCAGGAAAAAAAACTGGCAGGAACTTTTTTGTTTAACCGCATGCTTAGCTTCCCCCATTTGTGTTTTCCTTTTAGGTTACAATAACTGACAATGTCGACGAATTGTATAAATTACAGTGGTCAAATTTTATTTTATAATCCTACAATCCTCAGGATTTTCCAAGGGAGGCTTTTCATGCGTGCGTTACATGCGTTGATGTGATTTTCTTAACGGTGTACACCATCACCAACATCTTGGTACGCACTTTTCATTCAGTTACATGGGAATTATTTTACTCGCCTTATATTTCTCAGGAGCAAAATTTTTAACTTCTCTTTTCGCCTAGTTTCACGTCATGTTATCTTCAACTCGTGCTATTTTGTAGAAATGCAATATGTCACACACGAACAGTGTCATTTCCCCTTGACATATTGTGATTTATATAGCAAACTATTAATAATACATTATACTTACATATTTAAAGAAAATTCACAAACCAAAACCAGTCAAAATAAACACAAAGACAAAATCCTGTAAGCAAAACTTGAATACCAGTTGCGTAAATATGAAACCGGAATTTATGTACAGAAAAGACACAGTAATTGGATGACAATGCTAAGAACTATTTTATTCGAAGTATTGGCCATCGCCAGTGATACATTTCTGCCGTCGTTCCGGCAATGTGTGGATGCTGAGCAAAAAAAAAAAAAAAATTGTGCCTTTTGTGCTACAAACCAGTCATCAAGCCATTTTCGTAAGATGTGAAGCGCTGGTCAGCAAGTACGTGTCCCATGGATGCAAGTAAGTGAAAATCGGAAGGCGCCAAGTCTGGTGAGTAAGCCGCATGCGGAAGGATTTCCCAGCCAAACGTCGCAATCGTTTCCTTCACCGGTTTTGCTGTGTGGGAGGGTGCATTATCGTGAAGCACAATCACTTTATGTTATCTTTGGTCATATTCTGGTCGTTTTTCACGCAAAGCTTGATGCAAATCGACCATTCGTTGTCAGTAACGTTGGGTATTAACGGTTTCGCCAGGTTTCAGCAGTTCATAATAGATCACTCCCTTCTGATCCCACCAAACACAAAGCATTGTCTTCCGTCCATAGCGATTTGGTCTTGAAGCCGATATCGCCGGTTCTCCTGGAGTTAGTTAGCCATGATCTTTTACGCTTAGGATTCTCGAAATAGATCCACTTTTCGTCACCAGTCACAATTCGATGGAGAAATGATTTCCTTTTGTACCTGGCAAGCAGAATTTCGCAAGTGTTTTTTCGGTTTTCGTTATACAAGGTAGGATTCTGGATGTATGTCGTCCTGCCCCCCCCCCCCCAC